>JASANB010000812.1:0-30172 GCA_030248155.1 Sabatieria punctata | reverse complement strand
GTTTCGCTAACAGCTTGCAGTTCTGGACTGGGGGTAATGGCGGATTGTATTCATTGTGTTCATGAAAAAAAGGCAAGTTGTTATCAACATGGCCACCAGTAAGCATAAAGGGGCGAAATAATAGTCGTAGGATGAAATGGAGTTGGAGTAGAGACCGAGTTTCGGTACAGAATACTGGATGAGCGGGTGTTTGTAGGATGCGTCGCTGTCGGATATCAAACGGTCGTATCGGCGACTCAGTCTCCGCTGGCATCCTGACAAATGCAGAGACGAAGACGGCTTCAAGTGTGAAGTGAGGTTCAGACATGTTGCTGCCATGTACGAAGTATTGAAGAGCGATGAACTCCGCAAAACGTACAGATGAGTTGCAACAGTCAGTGCTGCTTCTTTGTAGCTTCTGTCTTTAGTTACGGAGATGTGCTCGAGTTCGGTCTTCCTGATTGGCGCCAGCCAGTCTTCTATTTCCGGAAAGTCCGCAAAATGCCTTGGTGGGAGTCAGCCGTGCTACTCCTGATCATTGTGACAGTGGCTCATTATTTGATGCTCTGGGGTGCCTATTTTGAACAGAAACTAACGCTGGTCAGTTCAACTTACCCCTATTAGTAATTGTCAGAGCAAACACACTGAACAAATTTGTTACTTCAATGGTAAAAAAAGCAATTATAATCATAAATCGGTCTCACTTGACGAAGCTGAACGAAATAATTTTTATGAAAGCTACCTGGGCATTTAGTTTCTCCAAATTCTAAGCATTGATGGTGCCCGGACGAGTTACATAGTATGTTCTGATTAGATATGTGCACGGGCGAAATTTTTCCCGTTAGTCCATCAAAATCGGTCCAGTCCCGGAGAGTCTGAAAACGCTGTCTGGCCCGGTCCGCCTAAAATTCAGCCCAGCCCGGTTCGGCCTATCAATTTTGCTTTGGCAAACTAAACTATTGAAAATTTGGTTACTACAGCTGCGGCACCTAAAACATAGATGCAAGGGTCGATTTAATTTATATGTACCATCTAATTTTCGGTATCTGTACCAGAAATCCTTACTGTTAAATAACATCATCAATGTGCATCGTGGTCGTATTTTCTGAATAATGGTTTCTTGAAGTTGTTACGGTCAGACATAGGCTACCATATCGGCTGAGGAGTGGTTAATTTTCAAATCTTGAGGTGGTAGCGGCGGCTGATGGGGCTTGAGGGCGTTGAGTAAGTCAAATAGTTCGGCGATGCAGTTCAGTTCGCCGTAGAGTTACTAGGTATAATGAGCTTTTCCTTCGCGCCAGACGGGCTAGCATTTCGCCTGAGGGGGTTAAGGGATGGCAAGCGAAAAAACTCTGATTTTTTACGAAAATCAAGGTTTTTAGGCTTATTTTTAAGCTATTCTTAGCTCATTTACACCTACAGTAATATAAGGATGCTTTTGTCATAATTTCCTATATAAAATCGTATAAAATTCTTCCTAAAAGTTCCTGAGGGGCAGCGGCAGCCTGATGGTGTAGGTCAGAACCTGAGGGGAGTCACGCCCCCTTGCCTATGTCTGGTTACGGTTTTGTTTTTGCAGCACGAGGCATTTCAAGGACGAGCTAAAAGAGACGCAAAGAAATTACAGAAGAAACAGCGAGACAGAGTAGACGTGGATGACTTGATTGAGGAGAAAATCCAGGAACATCTCAGCAAACCGTCTCTGGTCGAACTTCTGCCGGTGGCAGTGACAAGGCTGACCGTTCAATTTTGCTTTGCCTTGCCTTCTCTACTCAAATCTGCCGTCGAACTGCTGTCAAGCAGACCAGACGAAGCTGGTTCAGAAGCTGAAAGTGACAAGAAACCACTTAGACGTGCTGTCAGAGTAGAACAGGTGGAATATGACGTTGCTACTGACGTTGTGCCTGTGTCCAACACACCGGAAAGATTGCCTTTCGACTCTCCAGATAATTGCACAGAAAACAAACGATCTTTGCCCAAATCAACTGTCTGGTCTGTCGACGAAATGGCTGCTTTGGTACGTCTCAGCACCACTAAATTTCCAGTGGGAACCCCGAATCGCTGGGACAAAATTGCGGACGCTTTGCAAAGGTCTCCAGAAGATGTTACGTCTATGATCGGGAAGCTCAAACATATTGATCCTAAAGGTTTGAGTTACCGTTACCGAACTTACGTTTAGTTCTATCTAGCTTTAAAAGTTTTATTTCCTTTTAGATTATATTTCCGCACAGAAGGAAATCGGAGCTAATTTATAAGGCTAATCTTGTACATTACACAAACTAATTTGCAAATAGTATAGGAAAATGTCGAGCAAAATATTTGTAATTTCAGAAGCGACAAATTCAATGACGGAGTTAAGAGTCTTTGGGCATCGAAATATAACTTCAGTTCCATGCTTTGATAGCGTCGCATTTCAAATTCTTTTAATTTTTCAACATTTCTGCAGAACCTGCTTTGTGTGGGAGATGGCGTCTGTGGGTTTCAGAATACCAAAAGCTGTGTGACACGACGGCACCGGCAGCAGAGCAGACGCCCAGTGGCAGAGCAGATGCATCTGAATCGGAAGATGTCGATGTCTGGACACAATCTCAGCAGAAACTATTTGAGACTGCACTCAAAACGTTCCCGAAGGGCTCTGCGCCGGAAGCTGAGCGCTGGGCTAACATTGCTCGTTGTGTTCCCGGAAAGTCAAAGGTTTCGGTGCATTCTGTTGCAAGTGTGCCGCGTCTACTGCTTCTGCTCGTTTCAGGAACAGTGCGTTCTCCGCTTCAAACAACTGGCTCAGTTAGTCCGCCAAAGAAAGCAGGGAGCCTCGGTTATTGAACAGCACTGACCGTTGGTTGGATATTTTGCTCGAGTCTTCGTCTTCCTCCCTAAATTATGTATCTCTCTGCTGTACTGTGATAAATTATTTCTTTTTTGTTTGACGGCAGGCAGGTCACATTCATTTTCCAGCAGCTAATGGACACGGCTATGTACAGATGTGTCTGTTTCAGTACCCAGGCCATGTGAGATGGCTCCGAAAACTGGTCGTACAAATAGGTTTTCTGTTGTAGTTTCTGTTTTTTACAGTAAGCACGTCTGATTACTCCGATCCGATCCGATCCGATCTGGCGGGGGGGTCGTACAATGTACGGCCCTACGATCAGACCTGCACGGTCCATTTCGTTACCCCTTATATCGTCATCTCGGACGTTTTTGCCCTTCTTTCACTGCCAAGCCACTCAAGCCATGCTGTTGGGCGCCAGGTACTAAGAGAGTGCCTGGCGTGGTGACGTCATGGTGCTGACAGCTCCCTGCGGCCGCCCGGCGGACAGACACTAAACCGGTATTGGCCTTATTGCTGGTTGCTCAGACGGCTCCTGACGTCGTTGATCTTCCCTCCAACGCGGCATGCTTTTAGGAGCGGCTTTCGGTGCAACGGCAGATCCAGTTGGTTCCCATTTTACCTACTCACTGTAACCAGTTTTCGGTGGCCTGGGTGGAGCGTTGTGCCGACGACCAACTCTTTGCAGCAAGAAACTTGCCACGCCGAGAGGATGAACCACTACAACCACTAGGGATGCAGCGGCCGCCGTGACTCAGAGGCAGCGAGCTACCCACTGAGCCACTGACGCGGCGTCTGATTACTCTTCCGCACGTCCAATTTTGCTAACCGTTTCATATACATTCGCTCTGAAAACTTATCGTTGTGATCTTTGTTCAAGTCTTGCAATAGGCATGGTCGATGCGGTCGCGAAGCAGCAGCCTTCAGTCTGCGCCTTGGTGACTGCCTTATTGTTTGCAGAACTCAAAAACACTCTGAACTGAGCCACTCCCCTCCCCTCTTTCTTTATCACTTTTGCTGAGCTCGCTGGCGTTGCAAATCCAGTTTAGCCACAATAACGCTTGAAACTCAGAGAAATCACACAGAATATCTTCAGCTAGTGCAACTAACACTTTAGGCAACGGACATACCTCAAAAACTGACAGGCATCTACAGTGTAAGTTACCTAGGCACTATATTTATGCGAAATTTGGTTGAATTCCGTTCACATAGAAACTTGGAACACTTGGCGTGGGACACCCTGCACATTGCATTGCATACTGTATGTAGTGTTAGAATTTACTCATTAAACTATCAACTTTGAACACGTTCTTGCTGACCTAGAAACAACAACAACAACAAAACAGATCTTGGTCTTAGATATGGACAGGAAGAAAGTACAAAGTACATTGCACACACAACTCTGCTTGTATGCTAATATCAGAACTACTCTTCCGTAAAGCATAACCGATTGATTGTGCATTGTGTGTAGGTAAGCAATACTGTGCAGAAATGGCAAGAGAAGCTGCATACAGCTGCATGCTGTCTGTCATGTGCACATAGAGGAGCACCGAGTCAAAGCACTTTGGATGAGAGTAGGGCTGGCTAAAGTCCACTTAGCTAGAGTCTGGGTCCGTGCTGTGCTTCCGAGTACATGGAAGGAGGCGCATAACCAGTAGAATATCCTGAATAACCGTAATACTCGCTGTCCGGTGGCTTCTGCAGCAGTGCCTGTCCTCTGGGCGGGCGTTTCCGTTTGAAAAAGCCAACCTCAATCAATTAGACACGGTAAGAAGACCACACACAACTGATACAACTGCTTACTCTCCAGAGCAGCAAAATGAGCAGAATGAGGAAGGCGATCCCGGCCAGAATAGCTATGAGCCAAAGCCAGAACGGAATACTGCGACGCACAATACGCGGATCTTTGGGGTTGACTCGCGTGCGCACCTAAACACATTATCTTCACCACACTAAGTGCGGCACTGTCTGAATGACCTACCACAGTGGTCTGAGTAGGTATGTCGGTGCTGTACGGCAGCCCGGTGATTCTGGCAAAGGCAACCGAAGATATACTGGCATCGTAGAACGCATCGTCAATCAGAGTGTTGACCCACAACCGCGACTGCACCGTCACCAGCACGCGTTCCTGGTCTTCCAGCCGACCGATCTCGCAACTGATCTCCGTGCAGTTGAGTGCGTCGCAGTTCTGTAATGTAAACTATCACCAGTTACCGCTCTAATAACCTAGTTCAGGTGTCCGCCATGGTATCGGTGCCATGCACCAAACCGATTGCTGCACAAGGCCTACTGTACTTAGGTGGTTGAGAAGGCAGCAGCCATACGCTAACCGTTGTTGCATGCATAGACTACATCAGACGATACAAAAGTCATCGCCCTCTGCACCGAATCTGGCCTAACCCTACGCCTACAGGCCGGTATTTCCGGTCGTTTGACTAGAACAACGAAAAAACAGCAAGTTTTCTTACCACATCGACTTTGTTAAGCTGTCCTTTGTAGGAAAAGACTTTGCCAAACTTATTGCTCTGACGGACTTGTGCGATCAACTCTCTGAAGCCGCGACTCAGATCAATAGACGATTGTGCCACTTCAACTTTTTCTTCTTCTTCTTTTTCTTCCTCTTCTTGTTCCTCTGTTTGTCTCTTGAGCCTTTTCAGTACAAACAGACGGGGTATGTCGGTGTTGTTCCTGTTCTGACCGACTATCTGCAAACCGACAGCGAAGACAATTTACGCTCATACATGTACGGGTATACCCCTCACCCTATCCTCTAAGGGAAACTCTTCGTTTTTTACAGCAAAATTGGCGATTTTTTCGACCTTTCGGGACCCCCGGAGACGTTTCCGGCCCATGTCATATTTATGCTTACAGTCAAGCTCTCTTTGTTCACGTTCTCCTGCTGCTTTATTTTGCACTCAATGTTTCCCTGTGTTATGGGGTCGTCGATGAGATAAAGCAAGTGCTTCTTGTCTTGTGTGTAGCTGGGCCAGTAGATCTTGAGACTGGCTTTATGCACCGTGCTGGGCCCGATGTTCACCACTTCGTAGATGTGCTCCACCAGCTCCCCTACGTCTTGGTCGAAAACCACGTTCTGTTTGGAAGTAGGCAGCACGAAATCCTTGTAATCCTTTTTATCGTAATTGTATTCTGCAGGCTTGGCCACACTATAACGGTGAGTAAATTAACAAAATACAGTATGTAGTACAGTGGCAGTGGAATGTAATGTAGTACCCGGTAATGCGTAGTTGGGCTTTCACCTCAATCGGTAGAAACAGCTCGTAATCATTATCGTCCGCCGTTTCTTCCTTCTCTGGATTTGTACTGAAATAAGAGGGCCTGCATTCGGCAAAAACTGTTTGACAGTGCATGTGTAGAGCGAATTTGAATGATCGCTAAAGCATACGTAGAATTCGGTTCTCAACTTAGTCCTTTTGGCATTCTGCTGTTCCCTAACGATTAGTCAGAAGTGTGTGTTAATGAGTCTGTACTTACGTATTGACGTGCATACTGAGCGAGACACCACCAGATACCGGGTCAACTTTCTGAGTGTCGAACTCTATGAAGAATCGCGTTTGGTTGTTGGGCGGTAACGGGTTGCCCACATTGCACGACAGTACATAGTCATCGGTCAGCGTCTTGTAATCCTTGGGAGGTGTGCACATCACTGTCATGCCCTATACGCACTAAGCGTTAAACATACAGTACGTACATAGTTGGTTACTAAAGAAAAGTCTACGGGAGAAGTCTCATTGAGCTTTTTAAAGTCTTCAAAGTCCAGGCCAGCAGGCACGTTTATGAAGAAGGTAGCCTCGTAAGCCGCCTCTCTGTAGTTCTTCACCGTAACATAGACCCTCAGTTTGTCTGCCGAACCGATCGTCAAATTGTTCATGTTTCTGCAGATAAAAATAAGACTTATTTTCAAGCTAAAATAAGTATCCAATTACGTAGTGACGTCCATCTTCAAATCTGGGTAGCAGATTTTGTCGGGACCGCAGTCTTTTTCAATCTCAACCTAAATAAAACACTGAAGTTGCACAGACGATATGAACAGAAAGCCACTGACCTTTTCAGTGATCGAATTTTGAAGCGTTGCGTCGACCACTGGTGTCAGTCTCTGATCGGCAGAAACAGTTTGAGCAATGGAATAATTGGCCTCTAGAAAGATTGGCGACAATTTGTCACGAATTCCGTCCTAAAAAGTCACACTAGAGAAGCCAAGCCATTTGTCAGAATAGCGCACTTTGATATAAAAGGTGTATTTGTCACACCATTTCTTATTTCTCGACATATCCACCTGCACGAGCATTTTGTAAACATCTGAGCCAATGAAACGAGCTCTTGAGCTAAGTTCGGCCTTCTTAGAATCCAGTGTCAAGACTAAGTCCAATTTTAGATCGTCCGGTACATCCTTGCCCTTGTTACCCTTATACGACATACAAACCGTAGCATGAGCACTGTAAAGCACACTAAGTTTAAAGAGCACACTAAAAAACATATGACCTTACCAGGACCCGAATTTTCTCGGACTGTCCGATATTTTGCAAGCTCTCGACGTCAAACTGACAATAGCGGGAGTCATTTTGATAGAACCTTCTACTTCTATCACCGGGCGAGATCTGAACCAAAATAAAAAAGTAAAAAAGCCCTTCGTCCACTGGACTACCTGAACAGAACGGCTTTGTCTGACTTGTAGGCGCCTACGATCAAGTCCGGGTAGGTGTTCTTGTCCACGTCCCGACCACCGGCCAATGAAAAGCCGAATGTAGTCAAGCCAGCGGACACACGCTCGGCTTCAATCACCTGTAGGTAGACCACCGACTCTATTAACGGATAGGTGTTGAGGGAGATGCACCTGAGTGTGTTCTGAACGTATGCCTTTCTCGGCACCGTGATACACATAAACTGCACCGCGTCTCAAACTGCCGTCGTACGGGGCTCCGACCACAAAGTCTGCAACGCAATCACAAGCTGACAGTGCGGTGGACAGAGAAAATAAGACCGACCTCCGTAACCGTCTCCATTAAGATCACCCGCAGATGCAACGGCGTGCCCAAACCTGGACCACTCGTTCTGGCCCACCACCGACATCATGTCTTGTTGTCTGTAGCCATGCTGAAACACTACGTACAATCAACTTGTTGCCTTTTTGAATAGCGTGCGGTGCAGTGCAGACAGACAGACAGATTGTTGTGTGTATGAAAGCAACCAATCAGTGCGGATGTGGGGCGACTGCGGTAATGCGGCCGTGCACTCACTCCAAAGTAAACGTAGACTTTGCCGACTTCGTATTTGGCTTTGATGACGCCTTTGTCGCGAGTGTACTCGATGAACAGCGGCGCACCGACGATCAAATCATCGCGTCTGAAATTAAAGGCTCGCTCATTGTGCCTCAACACCGGCGCATTATTCATTTCCCATGCACACTCAAAAGCCTGGCGGTCTTGTTTGACACTCACAAACCGTGACATACACAGAGTTTGTGTGGTGCCAATTTTAAAACGAGTTTGTCAGCACGGCATCCCCTGTCACGGCCAGTAATTAATGGGTGCTAAGCGTCGAAATTAGGCCAGATGTTCCGCGATGGGAACGCAGACCCATCCCTGTTAAAATAACAAATGTCTCGTCACAGAGCGACAGCCGATAATTTTACGAACGATCGCCTAATGAATTTAGTATGCCAACGCCAGCTAGCATTTATTCAATCTGGTGGCAAGTGCCAATATGATTAGCTCAATATTAGACGAGCAAGTGTTTTGTTTGTGCTTCGCCCTCAAATTGTTTATCTCTGCTCGCTCACCCGTCTCCGTTGAGATCGCTGACGGCCAGAGAGGCTCCGAAGTAGCTGCCTTCCTGCTCGCCGCTAATATTTCGCAGATTGCTCAGCTCGAAGTCGTAGAGGGCCACCTGAAATTTGAATTCTAATGAGGCAACGTTCCAACCAATTGCCAATTCCGGTGGGAACGCCAGGCACAACCTAATGACCGTATGCGGCTCCAAATTAAAGTCATTAATCTATTATTCAGCAGCAAAGTGCGCTGCTAAACAAGCTCAATTAATTTTGAGGTCAGATAATAGAGCTACCAGGCCGGTCAAGTTGTTTCCTCTCGGGACAGAGACAGCTACGTCATCCTTGTCGTCTCCGTTGAAGTCGCCGCTAACCGTTGCATAGCCTAAAATGCATAGCTTCAATTTGTGGCCTTAATTAACGGTCGACAGGTCTCGTTCAATTGCGTAATATGGGCCGTGCGCTGGTGTTTGAAAAGGTCTGACCAGCGGCCGAACAATGTGCCTTTCAATTTACTAAACGGATGTGGCCGGCTGCATGCAAATCGGTGACCGAGCCAACCGTGAAATCAGTGGCTGACAGCGCTGCTGATTTGATCGCTCATAAATTTTGAGCCCCGTCAACACAGTTACGTACGCTAGCAAATTGCCAACACGACCCCCGATTTTAAATATAGCGGCAGAACGCACCGAGATACGTATCATCCATCCAGGCAGGGCCTTCGTGAGTGAGGAGTCGGTCTTGAGACTGATCGATGTTCTGCACAACAATCGAGCCCTGCGAATACCAGGCACCTGGCGCACCCAGAAACAACTTGTCGCCTTCCTCAAATAAACAGCACATTAAGGGCAAAAAATGGCCACACTACCAAATGCCAAAGCTACGTACGTGGCTTACAGCTGCGCTGAAACCGGCCATACAATAACCGAGTCGATGATAACCATACGTTCGTTGGTTACGGTACGTCTCTGAAAGCGTTGCGTGCGCAGAATGCATTGATTGATTGAACCACGCACCTAGTCTACACGGAGAGTACTCGCTAATTTGTTCAAACCCGTTCGAAGCCAGCCAACAAGTGCCTACAGGTTCTCTCTTGTCAAACGTTGAGTAAAAGTAAAGATAGCGGGGCGCACATGCCTAAATTAAAAATCGGTCATGTTTGGGCGTAAACTGGTCGTACTTTTCTCGTACCAGCACGGTAGAGCCCTGTTTGGAAGTGGTCACCGTGGCGCCGAACCACTGGTTGGATTTCGAATCAATTTCGACTAGCTCCGATCCGTTCAGACGTTTCGTATCACCTGCAAGAGCAATTCGTTTTTGCGCAGTCAACATCTGCTAGACGCAGTGCATTTACAACCACCGTACGGTGGCTTGAATAAGTGGCCAAGCTAATTTTAATCAGACGTGTGTACCAGTTTTATCGAACTGAATTTCACCGCAACTCTGCGAGTCGACCGAACAGCGAAAAACGGCGCCCCCTTTGCGAACTCCCGGCTGCGATGTCTGTGCTCTGGGCGCCCCGACCAGCACCCTAAAATAACCCTTTCGTTTGTGCATCCTCTCCAGTCGGTAACAACTGACCAAGTGTCGGAGGCGTCCTGGTAGATGTCAACATCGTAGCCGAACCAGCTCTGCGCCGGTGCCTGATGCACGATCTTTGACGCAATGTCAATATTGAATCCGTCAATCACTGACACACTTAAGGTCCACAGGGCCAAAATGAACAATTCAATGAAACTCCGTTCCATGGCAGGTAAAAGAGAGACGGGAGGGCAGCGCTAACCAAGCGACCGGAATGGATCAAGAGCTGATAATGAGCCTCCACTTCACAGACAGATGACAGTCATTGTCCGTTTGTCGAGGCTGATGATTCGGGCGTAATCGGCGATTTGTAATAGGTGCACAGCAACAGCTTTGTCACCACCGGTTGTCGACCCACGCAACCAACCAACAGGCCACTACCGAATGTATTTCGCACGAAAGTTTTAAAATGAATCACAAGCGGAAAAGTTAATCGGCTTGGCCAAGCTGAGCACAGTGAGGCAAAAGTGCAGTCAGGGGAGGTATCTTATTTCAGCGCCGGCCCGGTCTTAACAACAGTTGCCTGCTGGCGGAGTCTCGAGTATGAAAAGCGGCTAATACGAGATCAATGCTAACACATGTGTTGTGCCGCTGGCAGAAGTCGCCTGCTCTGCCGGCCGCACTCCAACAGCCTCCCTCATAAACCAACACAGATTCTTTTGGCCGTAACGCACCCCTTTGTATTTTGCACACTCATTACGCTACCTGTCGTCTTGCCACCAGAAGCGGCCGGCACATCGACACTCCACAGAGAGCTGCAGCAGCGACGGCAAATCGGAATTTCACGCTCGCCTACCAAATCTGGGCAATATTGAAATTTTACGATTCACTGGTCGCCGGTGCCACTGCCACTGCACTAGCCACAAAGTCTGAAAACAAACTAGACCAGAGACGTTGGACTGAAACAGTGCCTATACGACTTATCGCTAATGCTATCAATTTCCAATTAATTAACCCCAGAACATTGGCCGTAACCGACACCGACAAGTAGTCAACACCATACGCAATGTCGAGCACCGAACGTCGGCGCCAACCACCGCCCGATCGGGCCTTCCGGTGCAAAATTTGATTGGGTCTCAGTCGACCACCAACTATAATCATTTGTCAATAATGCCCACTGAAAAGGCGTTTTATAGCGCATTCTGGTAGAGCCAACCCACCGCGACAAATTACACACCCGCCGACTAAGTGCACTGCTGCTATTGTCACCTAACTACTACCACCGCACCTTTATACCTCTCACGTCAAACCAAAACAGAACCAACTTAACAAGCAGAGACTGGCGGATCCGCCCACCTCTCTACACAAACAATACTGGACCAATGGAGAATGAGAGCAAGTCAAGTAAGGCCGACCGATGTATGAAGGCACCTTAAGATAGCTACCGAAATAGACCGAGCAACCAGTAAGTAAGACATGTCTGCGAGCACTAGAGGTGACGATTACATATGCATTAGGAAAGGGCAGCATATACATGACAGAGCGTGCGCCAACGTGCCATCAATCGAGTGTAGAATAATTTTCACACAAATTACGCACATCTGTGTCCGGCCGTCTCCCGAAAAAGCACTTCTCAACGGCCGCAAAGTGTCACGATCAATACAACAACTTTTGCATTGCTCCATTCCATTATGCTGTCGGAGCAAAAGATCAAAGAGTAGAGCAGCAATATCGCAAGATGCTACTGACTGGTCGGCGGCAAACTAGCGGCCATCTTATACATGTAAATAAGCATTGGTTATGCACTGTACATGGGGTAGCAATGTGGCACTAAAGGCACTAGTCAGCTAACAACCAACTTCTAAACACGTCAACAAAAAGGAAGCGCCAAACTTAAATAATGTAACACTTGATTACCGGTTTGAACACGCAACTGACCTTGAGTAAGAATGGCGGGGCGGCTAGGATAAGAACAGGCCAAACAACAGAGAGTGGAACGAGTCTTACTAAGAACCTTTGATCGGAGTGAAATCCAAATCCAACACATTATCGTTTCTGTCCTTCAATACGCGAGGCTGAACGTTTTCTTTTGCGCTCAAAACAGGACCGGTTCTGCCTTTCTGACCAATCGCATCTGAGAGTGGAAGACCTGAAATGGGCAAACTACACACATAACACAAAACAAACCATCGCTCGGACAGAACTAACTGGCCTTTAAATAGACTGCGGCCACCTACTTAGACAAGTCGTCTGGAATACTGCAATTCTCCTACTGTACGCGGAAACAGCACAGCACCAGCCCACAATCTAATCTACTGAGTCTGCGATAGACAAGTTAATTCATTAGCACTCCATACTGCCTGCACAATGATTTTTATACAAATATTCTGACCGGGCTGGTTACACCCGGTGGGTGGGAATCTGGGTAGGGTGGGTTGTTGTAACTTTTAGTAGGTCACTCTAGTAGCTAGTGCGCTCATGTCTGATCGGAAGAACAGTGCTGCATTCCGCCTGTCAGACTTAGACAAGACAGCTGCTCGCGCTTGTAAGATAGATGAGATAAGAATCGCCGAACACGTTCGAAAATGTAAATCTTGATAACTGTTTTGACTGACAGTTTCAGGGCCTCGATCATTTAATACGTAGGTACCTTTTATCTGATGAGACGAGGTGGTAGGTGAAGTTGTGCGGCGGCGCTGGAAGCGATCGGACAGTCTTGCCGCGGCCACCACACACCAGACAGCTACTTTGAACTTGAATTTAGCACTGCCACATCGAGGAGAGTAGCTACCCACACTGGACACAGAGTAGTGGTGACGACGGATAAAGTCCGAAAAGTCGGAACGTTGGCGCTTCTGTTTTCTAAGTTTCGATTTCAACACAGACTGCTCAGTCTGCAGGTACTTCTTCTGGAACTGCAGCTGTTGACACTGCTGCTGACATCGATCCAACTGAAACAACTGTTACCTGCAGGCACACGCACCGAACATGTACACCACAGTGCACATACAGCAGACGTACTGTACATACATGTAACAGCTCCGGGCAGACCTGGGGGAGGGGGGAGGGGGTTCCCTCAGGTGGGGGGTCCAAAATTTCAGAAAGCCTGGAAATGCGTTTTTAGCACGTTTTTTCAGTAAGGACGCTAAAAATCGCGATTTTAAGCTGCCAAATAGCGTTTTTGAGCTAAAAACAAGCAAAAAATTACGAAAAGGGCTTCCAAAAACACCGATTTTTCTTAATTGTCATTGCCAACCGAGATCGGGCAGACATGTAAAGTGGGGGGTCGGCGGAATCGGCCGGCATGGTGTGCGTTGGACATCCCTATGACCCCAAAGTAAAACCCTAAAACAGTTCCGCCCAACTCCCTCTGGGTAGCCAGCAATGGCCATCGGCGGTTCTCTCCGATCCGGCCATTTTCCATAGTAAAACTCGAAAACACACCAAACAAAAATGAATGTTTCTCCGGGGGCTACCTCGCTCAGACATGTGCTATGCAGCGTTCGAAAGCTCACATCATGAACTTTCAGAATCTGTAATAAAATTTGTGGCGATTTTTGATATTTCAAAAATAATCGATCCCGAAATATCGATTGATCACGATTTTGTCAGTTTTCACTGAAATGAGAATTTCTCTGGGGGGCTACCTCACTCAGATGCGTGGTCTGCAGCGTTCGAAAGCTGACATCATGAGCTTTCAGAATCTGTAATAAAATTTGTGGCGATTTTTGTTATTTCAAAAATAATCGATCTCGAAATATCGATTGATCACGATTTTATCAGTTTTCAGCATCTGACTAGAATTAGCTAAAAAACAAAATGGGATGACCAAATTGAGGTTTTCTGGCACGCTAAATTCATTGGCGACGCCCATTTACAGCTGCGATCACGTGATCAATCGATACTTGATCGGTTATCGATTTTTTGCTGTGCAAATAAGCAAAGCACATAAGCTGTAATGTCAGTGGTTTTCGGGCATGCCGATTTCAACCATGATGTCGTTTTAGAGCTATCATCGCGTTTTCATTCGATATTCGATAATCGATATCGATTGATTATCGAATCTTTTGCTGTGCAAAAAAGCAAAACACATAAGCTGTAATGCCAGTACTTTTCGGACATGCCGATTTCAACCATTATGTCGTTTTTGAGCTATCATTGCAGTTTAGTTCGATTTATCAATATCGATTGATTGTCAAGTATCGATTTTATGTGGAATGGGTGAAATAAAACAACTTCCGCCTTATGCGTTTTCTTGCATTACTTGTTGTAGCTAAGCTGGTGTCCGTTTACTGACATCATAGCTTGTGGTTTGTTTGTTTGTTTATTTGCACAGTAAAAAAACGATAATCAATCGATGTTAATAATCGAACTATACTGAAATAATAGTTCTAAAACGACATAATGGTTGAAATCGGCATGCCCGAAAACCACTGACATTATAGCTTTGTGCCTTGTTTGGTTGCACAACAAAAATCGATAATGAATCGATATCGATTATCGAATTAAAACTCGATGATGGCTCTAAACCAATATCGTGGTTGAAATCGGCGTGCCCAAAAACCACTAACATCATAGCCTGTGTAGTTAGGTCATCTGCATAGCAAAAAATCGATGATCGATCAAGTATCGATTATCGATTGATCACGTGATCTTAGCTGTAAATTAGCGTCGCCAATGAATTTGGCGTGCCAGAAAACCTCAATTTGGTCATCCCATTTTTTTAACTACTTCTAGTGAGATGCTGAAAACTGATAAAATAGTGATCAATCGATATTTCGAGATCGATTATTTTTGAAATAGCAAAAATCGCCACAAATTTTATTACAGATTCTGAAAGCTCATGATGTCAGCTTTCGAACGCTGCATAGCACACATCTGAGTGAGGTAGCCCCCCAGAGAAACTCTCATTTCAGTGAAAACTGACAAAATCGTGATCAATCGATATTTCGGGATCGATTATTTTTGAAATAACAAAAATCGCCACAAATTTTATTACAGATTCTGAAAACTCATGATGTGAGCTTTCGAACGCTGCATAGCACATGTCTGAGCGAGGTAGCCCCCCGGAGAAACATTCATTTTTGTTTGGTGTGTTTTCGAGTTTTACTATGGAAAATGGCCGGATCGAAGAGAACCGCTGATGGCCATTGCTGGCTACCCAGAGGGAGTTGGGCGGAACTGTTTTAGGGTTTTACTTTGGGGTCATAGGGATGTCCAACGCACACCATACCGGCCGATTCCGCCGACCCCCCACTTTACATGTCTGCCTGATGGCTGCCTGATTTCGGTTGGCAATGACAATTAAATATCAGCAGTGGAAACGCCAAATTCGGTTTCCAAACGCTTTTCAAGTGAATTTTAGGCTAAAAATTAGTGATTTCTGACCCACTTTGTTAATACTGGAGCCACTACCACCACTTGTATTTTTTGGTCGGGGGGGAGGGGTCCCTTAACCTGTCTCGGGGGGGGGTGAGGGGGGTTTGGCCTTTCCAGCAGGGGCGTAACCCCCCCCAACCCCCCTAGTACATGTATGGGGGTAACCCACAAACCCCCTAGTACATGTACGTCCGTAAATACGGGGTGTTCCTAAAAGCGCACATCCCATAAGCGCACTTCCCATAAGCGCACATCCTATAAGCGCACTTCCCACAAGCGCACGCTGAGAAAGCGCACATATATTAATGTGACATAAAACGCCTGTTCTGGACATATAGAGCTTTACTGTATAAAGGCTTTTAGATGCCCGTCTCAGTTGTAACAGAGTCCACCACTGATGCAGGTATAACAGTATGTACTGAAGAGTTTCATTGTTTTGTGTGAGTGTTTGAGTGCATTCGCATTGTGTAGTCGCCTTTTAGTGATTGTGTTGTGTTTTACTAGTAGCCCGAGCATAAACCCTTTCATTTTATGCCGAGACCCCTTCGAGCCCACCTTTATTCAGTCCTACTACAAGTTCAAGTTCTACTTCAAAGCTTCTCCTGTTTCCCATTCTCAAGCTCAAGTGTTCCTTGGTTTCGTCATCATCAGACACAGACGTGGCCCCCATTTGATGCTTACATGTTGTCTACTACATTTCGTGATCGCCTCCAACTTCTACAACAGCAAGTACAGCATGATCTCGAGCAGCAGCAGCAGTGGTAGATCGAACAACATCAACGTCACAGATCGAACAACATCAACGTCAACGTCAATTTCTAGCCGCGGTGATAAAATATGCAAATATGCAAAAAATATGTACATATCTCATTTTTGCATGCATATGATATACATTTCTTTGTTGTATAACAGTTGATTTAAAACAACATCTATTAATTGTAGTTCAAACTATGGTTGGATAATATCGGGATCCGGATCCGGTAGAAATTTGTATCCGGTCGGGCCCTACTCCTGGGAAAGAGGAAGTCGCTACAAGGCTACCGGGAAGGAACATTTACTTGTGCGCTTTTTTGTGCGCTTGTGCACTTTCTGAGCGTGCGCTTATGAGAAGTGCGCTTATGGGATGTGCGCTTGTGGGATATGCGCTTTTGATTTGTGCGCTTTGAGGATACACCCGTAAATACTCTTTCACAGCGAAACCGACTTTTGATAGACGGTTAAATGCGATCCTTAACGCGCGTTAACAAATCGCTAACGCGCCAGGGCGCCTCTGACTGCTGATGCGTTGAACTCGGTCTGCTAGCATCCAACAGCAACATCAAAACAACTTTTGTCAGACTTTTAATGCGATCCATAACGCGCGTTTACGAATCGCATAGCTAGATCGCGTTTACTATTACAAGACGCGGTTATCGTGATATGGTAACGCGAATTAAGGATTGCAGTTAACCGCCTGTAACGAATCGTTTTCCCTTGTGTTTATCGCTGGAATGGCGACGCTCAACACAGACAGTAGCATACATACATGGGCCAGAAAAATCCGGAGGGGGTATGTGCTTTTTCGACGGGGGGTCTGGAAAGTATAGTACTATAAAATTGCTTTCCCAAAAAAGGTCGCCAAAATTTTGGAGGGGGTATGGCCGGCCGAGGGGGTATGGACCGTCGAGGGGATCTGACCATGAGCGGGTCGGTACATACAGTAGTGCACAAAAAATGTCCTCTCCACTTTTTCGGGTTCACAAAAATCACTCTTTTTCAATCAATTCTTAACGAATTTGAACCAAATTTGGAGGGTAGGTGCCCAATTAGTCCGGCTACCTGTGCTACAGTTTTGGTGCGAATATTCAAACTTTGGCGGGAAATATAAACGTAAATACGAAAATCATATGGTCTCATAAAAACGGCTCTCACTCAAGAAATGCAAAAGCTACGACCGTGAAATCACGCAGCTTATAGACCCAATATAGTGCAATTTTATGTAGAAGTTGCAAAACCCTCGCTCAAAGTACGCGCGAGAATCCGATTTTCAAATGGCAAAAAATCGGGATTTAACATCATTTCCAAAGCTAACATTTTGAGGTTCACTAAAATTACCCGTTTTCAGTCAATTCTTTGCCAATGTGAACCAAATTTGCAGAGTGGGTGCCCAATGGGTCTGGCTAATTGTACCAGGATTTTGGCGCAAAAATTCAAATGCTGGCGGGAAATCAAACGAATATGTGAATATCATAATACAATAGTCTCATAACAACGGCTCTCACTCAAGAAATACAAAAGCTATGAAATCATGGCCGCTTATAGACCCAATATAGTGCAGTTTTATGCAGAAGTTTCAAAACCGTCACTGTTTTCCAGCAGGACAACGCTCCTGCACACACTGCTTGGATCTGCCAGCAACACCGCAATGGAGCTTTTTCAGAAGTCTTGAAAATAGAAAACAGTGAGGGTTTTGAAACTTCTGCATACAATTGCACTATATTTGTTCTACAAGCGGCTGTGATTTCACAGGCGTAGCTTTTGTATTTCTTGAGTAACAACCGTTTTTATGAGACCTTTTTATGATATAACCGTATTCGTTTAAATTTCCCGCTAAAATTTGAATTTTCCCGCCAAAATGCTGGCACAGTTAGCCAGACCCATTGGGCACCTATTCTGAAAATTTGGTTCACATTGGCAGAGAATTGACTGAAAACGGGTAATTTTAGTGAACCTCAAAAAGTTAGCTTTGGAAATGATGATAAATCCCGACTTTTTTGCCAACTTTGAAAATCAGATTCTCGCGCGTACTTTGAGCGAGGGTTTTGCAACTTCTACATAAAATTGCACTATATTGGGTCTATAAGCGGCCATGAGTTCACCAGAATATTTTTTGCATTTCTTGAGTAAGAGCCGTTTTTATGAGACTACTGTATTCACATATTCGTTTGAATTTCCCGCCAAAATGCTGGCACAGTTAGCCAGACCCTTTGGGCACCTACTGCATCGTTCAATACATGCTATATATTCTGTAAGTACCTCTGATTTTAACGCATCGATCTCTTGAGACCTGCGTTTGAGCACAGTCTGTCCGTAGTGGTGCATGAACTCTTCATGAGTTCGACTGGTAACACCTTTTCTTTTCAGAACCTCGTTCTCTTTATTTTTCATTTGAACCTCTGCAGCCAATCGTTCAGACATTTTTTTCTGTTCGTCATAGGCCAATTGCAGCTGCTACAACAAAAACTGACCGGTCAAATCTCTGCCAACAAGATTCCACTACCGATATGGTTTCTTTCGATTGCTCATGCAAAAACTCCGACGTCTCTTTAACCGAGTCCAGCTCTCGTAGAACTGCTTGGAAGCCCTCTTCTCTGTCTGACAACTTCAGCTGAAGGTCGGCCACGGCTCTGTCTTTGTCGGTCAACCGGCGTCTACAATCAGCTGCCTTCTTCTAGAACCAACCTATCAAAACTGACCGCAACGTCTCCGCTTCCTGTCTGTCCACATCGGCAGCGGACGAAAGGGCGTCACGTTGACGTGTCACTTCCTGCAGCTCAGCGTAAGTTGCGGTCTGCTGGGCAGCCGAGTGCTTGAGGTCTCGATTCAAGGAATCCATCAGCTGCATCTGTTTTCCTAGTTCTTCCGAAAGTTTCTGCGATTGCTCGCGATAAGTACTGGTCTCCAGTTTTTGCTTAGAAACTAAAGTGCACAAGTGTCCGTAGCAGCCAACACAATGTGCAGACAAACGCACGCTGTGCAGTAAGCGACTGACTCTCTCGCTCGAACTGCTTTAATCGGTGCTCTTCTTTCGAGGAAGAAGAGTCATCCGAAAACATTTCTACCAAGTCGTCGAACAACGACGATACCTGCAAGAATGCCATTGAGTGACAGACCAATTACGTGCCAAAGTACAATTCTCACCGAAGTAGCTTCTTTACGGTGTCTAGAGGACAAAACAGAGAGAACCTTTCTCACGACCGCTACCGACTTCTCCTGGGCCACACTCGAGGGCTGAATTAAATTTGATTTTAGACGCAGATTTCAGACATGCGATCAGACCTGTTCGGGGATAATTGTGTAGAGGGCATCAGCCAGTCGAGCAACCGAAGAGCACTCAACTTGGTCACTGCAGTCAGAAGTGGCAGCAGTCTGAGGATGCAGAGTCGAGTTCTGTAAGGCACGGATAAGAGGGCTGAGAGAGCTGTGTTCAGTAGCGGCTCGGCAGACCAAATCTTTGGTGGCAATCGGTAACTGACTCCAAACGCTCACTCCTCTACTCGTCTTCACCGTTGCGTGGTTGGAACTGAATTCTAGACAAGAAAACCGCGTTTACCAATGAGCTTGGTGCCCAAATACCGCTGTTACCGCTTTCAGAAAATTGCATTTTCTGCAGACGTTGATACAGCTCGGTTATTTGGCTCTTCAACTTCTGCGTTTCGCCGAAATGCTGTAGATTGGCATTTTCCTTCCAACATTCGAATTCCCGCTGGAGACAGTCATGCTCTTGCTCCTTGCGATGCAACTGCTCTGTGATGGCCATCAAACTGCCACTTAGCTTTTCCTAAAAATAACATGAGCTCAGCTAAATTTCAGCAATTAAGAACGTCACTTTTTCATGCAGCGTTTCGTCGAAAACTTGCTCCAGCTGTTTGTGTTTGTCCTTCAGCTCCTGAATCTGCTGATCGCGCTCGGCTGTACGCAAATTTGCCTGCTCGTATGCTTTTTTGTGCGCCTCCAACGCAGCCTGCAATAGTCTGCATAGAACCGTGCAGCCACTGTGCTAATCGCACACATACTTGTATGTCTTTCACAGCCGACAGACCGACTTGCATCTCAGCCTGTGCTTTTCGCAGTTGTTCACATTCGATCACTTTTTCGTCATACGTCGCAGCATCCACCATCTGAAGAATTATTGACCAAAAACCCGCATTTTTCTGGTAACTCAAATTCCACCTCATACTCTTCTTTGCTCGGTCGAGAGGCAGAGGCTCTCAAATGACAGACTTCGGCCTTGCTGGCATCCAGATCGTCCTGCAGTTGTCTGAGATTTGCGGTTAGGTCGTTAATCTGGAAAAAAACATTTGTGAACGTAGTCTCTCTCGCCTGCACAGTTGGTGTAGTGGTTTAGGCCGCATGGCCACTGTGCGCGACGTCGTGCGCTCATCCACTCGGCGGGGCAGGTTTCTTGCCGCAAAGAGTTGGTTGTCGGCATAAAGCTCCACCCAGGCCACCGAAAACTGGTTACAGCGAGTAGGTAAAATGGGAACCAACTGGATCTGCCGTTGCACCGAAAGCCGCTCCAAAAAGCATGCCGCGTTGGAGGGAAGATCAACGACATCAGGAGCCATCTGAGAAACCAGCAATAAGGCCAATACCGGTTTGGCCACTTGGCCGGGCGGCCGTTGGGAGCTGTCGGCACCATGACGTCACCACGCCAGGCACTCTCTTAGTACCTGGCGCCCAACAGCATGGCCAGAGTGGCTTGGCAGTGAAAGAGGGCAAACGTCCGAGATGACGATATCAGGGGTCACGAAATGGACCGTGCAGGTCTGATCGTAGGGCTGTACATCGTACGGCCCCTCGCCAGATCGGATCGGATCCGATCGGTAGTCTCTCTCCTCCCACAGTGTACTTTTACCTTGAGAGTTTTGTTTTCGACGTCCTGACTTGCAGTATGAAGCTGGGAAGTCAGCAGAGCCAACTGCAAATCAGTGCTCTCTTGTCGTTTGAGGGACACCTTTAAGCTCTTCACTTGCGCTTGCAATTTGTTACGATCCACTGACACGCGATGAAGATCATCGTGAAGCGTCGACACTTCAGACTCCAGCTGCTACAAGAACAAAGACTACGAGCTAAAAACAAATCTTGGGAAAACAAAGACTCTAAAGTACGGGAAATCCGAATTAAGCCATGTCAAAGTGCAAAATTTGTACTTTTTTGTGAAGCTGTAATTGACCGGAAGAACACTGAAGAGTATGAAGCGCGTCCACTCCGCGCAACAGTTGCTCGCTCATCTCTTGCGTATTCAACTGGGAGCATTGCTTGATGGCTGCACAATCGGAACGCAACGACGTCAGTTCGAGTTCTATGAGTCCAAGATTCTACAATAATCTAGTAATGGTACAGAAAAACAACATCAAACAAAATAGATAGAGTCCAAAAACTGCACCACAGACAGCTTGAAACTACAGACTCACTTGAATTATCGAACCACTAGTTGAATCGGTTTGACATTCTGCGGAGGCAAATTCAGACTTGTGTGACGAATGTTCTCTTCTCATCAGATCAGAAAGAGCGTCTTTCAGTCGTTCAATATCAATTAAATACTGATCTCTGTCTCTTATCAGCTGCGCGCGCTCCTCTTCGTGCATGATCATTTGCTCCTAGAAAAACGGTCTCCTCATTCTCAATCCCACGTCACTACTCTCAATTTAGAATTGATCTGTCAACACAGCCTTCTTCGTACTACTACCATAAAATAAAATTCATAATGTTTCGTGCGGAATCTGTTTAACAGATAACAAGACCGGGTTATTGACACGTTGTTGGAATCAATTCTAACAAATAGTAAAAATTTGCTGAAAAAAACCGTCTCGGGGGTGTGGCCTAAGTCGGGTGGGGGCAGACCCCTCGGACCCCTTGTTACATGTACAGTGGCGGCCAAAAGTTTGGACGCACCCCCAAAATTTTCAGTTTTCCGTTAATAACACTTGTTCTGTTTGCAGCTTGCGGATGAAGTTGCGTGCTAAGTTTGTGCATAGTACCCCTCCATAACGTGAAACCATATGGTGTTCAGTCCCCCTCACGTTGCTGTAGTATGAATCAATTTTCAAAGGACCCCAGAAAAATGGGTGGACAAAAGTTTGGACGCATCTATGATTATCTTGATTTTTTGCTTTCCAGATGTTTTGTAGGGAACCTAGCGGCCGTTAATATGTGTAACTGCTATTTACTCTTCTTTTTATTGCAATTTAGCGGCAGTTTGGCGGATGGCTCAGTCCAACCAACTTATTTAACTAAAGAGGGTTCTCGTGCTTGAGCTCAGACAGAGTGGTCTCTCTAATCTCAGATAGCTTGACAAGTCGGGTGTTCTGGAAATAGGTGTTCGTCCTGCCTTAGTCCTCCTCTCTGAAACCGGTTCAAACGTCAATCGGAAACGGACCAGTCGACCGAAATCGCATACAACATGGCAGGAATGGGTCCTTCTGACAAGATGTCTAGTTGATCGGCATAAGACAGCTCATAAGGTAACAGAGCAAATCGAGGCTGCGTGTGGTCAAAGCATCTCTGCATGAACCCCGCACCGAATTCAACTGCGAAAAGGGTTGAGTTGTTGCATCGCAAGGAAAAAAACACCTATCAACTTTTGTGACCGCAAAAACGGTTCCTGTGGGCAAAGGCCCACTTACATTGAACCACTGTAGATTGGTTCCAAGGTTTTCTGGAGGGACGAAAAGAAGTGGAATCGGTATGGAAGCGATGGCGGGCTATATGTCAAGCCGTTTGCGGGTGAGGAATTCCGACCAGACTGTGCAGAGCATTGTAAAGTCAGGAGGCGGTAGCATTATGATGTGGAATTTTTTCCCATTGAAAGGCCCGGGGCCCATTTGTTGTAGCCATAGGATCCTGGCTAAAACCGTCTACACCAACATATAGGTAGACATCATGCTCTCATATCTAGAACAGAACCTCGGGCTGAATTGGCTGTTTCAACAGGATAATGACCCCGAACACACGGCGAGGTCAGTCAAACAGTGGTTCGCTAACTGCAAAGTCGCAGTTTTGGACCGGCCTGCTCAGTCACCTGACCTGAATGCAATCGAAAATTTGTGGAGATATGTCCAGAGAGACGTTATCAGTAAAGCACCCCTAGATCTATCCGATATGGAAACTGCCATCATCGAATTTTGGCTTTGTATTCCCCCAGTCTGTGTGCCAGAAACTAGTCAACTCTAAGCCCAAGCGCTGTGCAGTTGTGGTCAAGTCTTGTGGCTTCCTAACAAAGTGCTAGTCGCCTAAATACATATTTCATTCTTGCTTGTTCTTTATTGTTGCAGGTTGCTCCGTTTTTAAAAAAAATCAGTTGGTGCGTCCAAACTTTTGTCCACCCATTTTTCTGGGGTCTTTGGAAAATGGATTCATACTACAGCAACGTGTGGGGGACCGAAGACCATATGGTTTCAGGTTATGCAGGGCTACTATGCACAAAATTAACACACAACTTCATCCGCAAACTGCAAACAGAACAGGTGTTATTAACGGAAAACTGAAAATTTTGGGGGTGCGTCCAAACTTTTGGCCGCCACTGTATGTCGACAAATCAGAGAACGATCAGATCGACGTGCATATTAGTTTGTGGTTGAACCTCAAAAATTGAGTTAATCGGTTGACGAGAAACTTGAAATTTAGCGCAATTAAGAGCCAGTCAAACTCGATCGAACCTTGGTATTGAGAGTTGGAACTTTCACCGATCCAGTGCAAACTTGGTGTGGTGGTATTATAGTCTGTTCAAAAAATAAGCGACCTGAGCCTCATAACCAAAGTTGTAGACAAGGTCGAGCTCCGGTTAGCGGTTAATGCTAATCGGCGCTACGTTTACTCTGAACACTAATTTGCGCAACGTCAAAAAATGAGCTTTTTTCCTAAAATGCGATGACTGCAGAATTAGATTCTAGAGTCCTTGGCCAAAAAAGGTCGCCAAAATTTTTATCACTCTCAAAAAACGTGACCAGAATTTCAGTGGATCAAGGTGGTATGGGGTTGAGCCTGCCGACGAGGGAGTATGGTCCGCCGAGGGGGGTTTTCGCCAGCAAGGCGGTAAACCCCTTAACCCCGCAGCCCATGTATGCATAGGAGCACGATATCATACGAGAAAACGGACCTAAACGACTATAAAAGCACCTGAAAAGAGATCCGAAAGACAAAAAATAGAAAAAATTGGGATGGGTCTATTACCAGGGAGAAAGGCTGCTTTAGGCTAAAAGTGGGTGTGTGACGGGTGGAGCCATACATGTACTAGGGCGGTTTGGGGGCTACCCCCTTAGATGTGCTAAAAACGCATTTCCAGGCGTTTTGGAGCTTTTTGAAATTTAGGACCCCCTCTGGGCGAAACCCCCAAATGAGGGAAAAACCCCTACCCCAGGTCGGCCCGGAGCTGTTACATGTATGGGTGGAGCCCAGATTTAGGGTCGGTAAACAGCGCAAAGCTCAGACACAGAGAAGTGACGCGACGGTGAGGTGAGAGAGAGGAAGAAACCAACTTCAATGAAGTGTCTGGCCTTCTCCACTTGGTTCTGAGCAGAGTGTCTGTCTTCTCGTTCGACCTCAATGCGTGCTTGTAGCTCGCGGACAGCGTCTTCACTGCACTCCAGTCGGTTCTCCAGCTCTGTCATTTGGTGCTGCAGGTCTCTCGTTCTCTGCCCGTAACTCTTCTCCAATTGACGTTGTGACCGCAAAAGACGGTTGTTTTCTCCCAATGCATCTGAAACCACAAATCTCCTTAAACTCCTAACATTATGCACTACGTACATACAATGCCTTTTCTAGCCGGCTCTTGCTCCTACAGTGTGTTCTCGAATGACTATTTAACTCTTACTTTGTTACGTTCAAATTCCTCGGTCTTGATGCTCTGAGCCTGCTAGATGAACCAAACAATAACTTATTCGCACAGTTCAAAACATGCAGTGAAAAGCGCACACTGTTTAATACCACATTCTGAGAAAACCTTAAAACCGTTTTTACGCTTTCGGAGTAGGGAATAAAATTGTTAGTTTCCTGTTCTTAAAAAGACACCCCTGCAGCTTCTAATCCAAGTCCCATTCTATCTACATACAATGGTCTGCCTTCTGATTCTCAAGTGATTTGGCGCAGAAAATGATAGGGCATACGTTGCCCGGAAAAATCTGGACCTGATATGAGTTTTCCACGGAGGGGATAGGTAGATCTCCGGAAAAAGTAGAAAAATCAGTGCAAAATCGCCGATTTTCCTACAAAAGCCGCCAAAATTTCCGGCGAGGTGTTCAAGAAAAGCGCACATTACATTACGTTAACGTAGAATGGTCAGATCGTCAATCGATGATAACCTTCGTATTGCCACACATAACTGCCGCCCTCCTACACTATTTAACTATGCTAGGCTAGTGCTGCATAAAAGTTTTGTTACTCTCATGCATGACAGGGTGTGTCACAAAACCCACTGACTGCAGTTAGACTACATTTTGAGCTTTTGAGATCTATCACAATATTTAACGGCCAGTTCCAGTTTTCTTCCGCACTCAACTTCTCAAAGGTTTTCACAGACAAGACGCTAAAAAGGTGCAGTTACCTAATGTTAGCTCGATGGCTTCGTGGTGGTTCTGAGTGAGTGACAAAAGGGCTGCAAATACGACAAAGTAAGGGCAAAGTCAAAACACATGCAAAACGGCCAAATAAGCAGAACGTGCTAGGTCGACGTTCACGTATAGCAGATTCCAATCCAAAGAAACGAATGCAACAATATCCAGAGCAGTACGTATTCTTACAGATTTCTCCCATCCCGTCACTGCAGTTATCCGATTGCGTGGGGGTGTCATCAGAGGCAGAACGTTTGGGACTGGACTCGGGGCCTGGCTGCACACAGCTCATTTCCAAGCCTCCGTTGCATCCTGTCTCTTCACCGGCCACCAACCGCGAAGAGAGCGGTGTTGATGTTTGTTGATGGGGTGCAGTTTTGAACGGCGAACAGTCCGGTGTCGTTGTAATGCCAGGATAAACCATTTTGTGTTAGTCAATCCAGTACAGCCATGTCAAGCGATAAAACACCTGAAGACAAAAGATACTAGCGGGCTTGGTTGGAGCCGAGTTACGCCAAACATGTAACAGGGGGTCTGGGGGGCCGCCCCCACTCGACTTAGGCCAGACCCCCCGGACGACCCCCCCGACCCCGAGACGATTTCACCGACCCCTCCCCCTCCGATTTTTCGAGCAAGTAAATTTTCGAGCAAATTTTTGCAATTTTTTACAATTTCAGACACAAAAATTGCCAAAATCGCCTGCAAAACAGCACTTTTTAGCTGTACGTATTTCAGCCCAAATTAGCGATTTTTAGCCAAAAAATTGCGATTTTTGAGCGTTTTTTAGTGCCCAACCCCCCTCCCAAAATTTTGGCTCAGACCCCCCCCCCCCGGCCGGCGCCAGCCCCCCCAACCACCTCCCCTCATCGGCGGATGACCTGCTACATGTGAGTTACACCATAAGCTGGAAAAACCTTCGACCCAAGAAGTAGCTGGCTACTAAAGTATATTTCCAAAATGAGCGAATTTTTAGCTGTTTTACCTTTCTTTCCTTTTATCATGTTGCCGTAGACTTAAGGAATCAACGGGGACAGCTATATTTACAAAAACAGATTGAATATCCCACTCAAAAATCAGGTTGCGCCGCAATAAAGCGCATGCGCAATTACCGGAGGGGTCGGGAGGTACCTAATTATGGTGCAGCGCCAATGTAGTAGTAAGCGGTAGCAAGTTTGCGTTAAATGATGGTTTTAGGCGTTTCCAACATAGTTTGACAGAACAGGAAAAGAATTTGTCTAAACTGCAGAGCGACCTTTCGTTGGCTCCTTCTGTGAGGAGTGAGGCGGAAAAGACAAGCAAGTGTTTGAGGAGAATACTCGTCTCAAGGACAGAATTTCTAAACTGGAACACGACAATGCTGTAAATTGGTTTTCTTTCCACTATCTTCTACGATCATAATTAATTATAAATGAACGAGTTCTATGGATAAATATCGATTATCGACTATTTTTTGGCAAAATTCCAAAATTTCAAAATCGTCCAAAATGCTCATGTAATATATAATTTGAAAGCCCTTCACCTGGCGAGTCAAATTATTACTTACATCAGCACAGGGCACCCCCGGCGGGCTGTTTTGCAAATATAAAAGTAGGCATAGAGTAAGATTCCTATGTTTGAACAGGTGCCTAAGTTTGAACACTGGAAGGTCCCGGCCACCCTACTCCATTTCTGTAAGGGGCCGTCCATAAACTACGACGTTCAAAAATTCAAAATTTTGCACCCCCACCCCCCCTCCGACGTTTACCGACGTTTTCATCATCACCCCCCATAAAAATTACGACGTTTGGGAGGAAACCCCCCCCCCCCCCCGAAATAAAATTTTCGAATTTTCGTTCGAAATCTGAAGCTGCTTTTCTGACTGCTTAATCACAAATGAATAATAGAAAAATTTATGCCTGTATACATACGTATTTACCAGTTAGTTTACCACCAATCTTTCAAAAATTTATTTAACATTCAGTTAAAAAAGAGTCATTCAAATCGGTTGAGATTTGCGGTTGCCACAGTACAAAATCTGCTGGGTTGTTTTTTTGCACACCCTGTACAAATCACGCTAACATGCTGTATGTTGTACAACTACAAAAATGTGTCAAAAACCGTTTTACTTTCTCTGAATTCTTGCTTATTCTGCAATCGTCAAACCCTACCAAAAAAGGCCAAAAATACGTCAACGTTTTGCCTCAACCCCCCACCCCCCCTCCGACGTTCTGCGACGTTTTTCGGGGTACCCCCACCCCCCCTCTCTGAACGTCGTAGTTTATGGACGGCCCCTAAGCGCTATAACCTTGATTCAAGGTTCGCAGGTGGTGTGGGGTCTTGGCTATTTGCTGCTCTGCTTTTGCGTAACAAAGATCAGTTGTAAGGGAACAGGAGCAGCTGAAACGGTGACTAGTCGAACACCTAATTTTTTAATTGTCTTGCGCTAAGCTCCCTATAAGTGTTACAGCATAGGCACCCGGCGGGACAATAGGTTTTCATATATGCTCTTTTCATCTGTGGCATCCGATTTTTTCTGCAACGCACCGCTTCGTCTGTATGAAATTGTACCTAAGGTGCCTAAGTTTGAACACCACCTATATTTCCATATTTCTTGGCTCAAACGTGACATATTACGCTAAACTGGTTTGTAAATTTGTTTTAGTGTTTTTCTAGTTCAAATAGTAGTGTAAAGATGCTTAATTTTAACGTCAGCTGAAGCACGCAGTCGGCTGAAATCAGCTGAACAATCGGCTGCCGCCAAGAAACAGAAGCTACATGGTAGAAAGCGTAAATCTGGAGCTAGAGCTGCCACGGTCAGCTCATCTGACGAATCAGATGCTGAGGAGGGTGATAGCAACACTGTTACTCTTGTAACTGTGAGTGGTGTCGTGTTCTTGGATAACACACAGGACTTAGTAGAATTTTATATAAAACACAACACAAGCCAGTTAGGTAAATACCAAAGCAAAACAATGATCAGGCAAGTGAATGATACAAAAGAACGCATACAGTATCAGAAGCTGTGCGCCTTGTCACCTCCCCGATCAGTTTGAGCTTTCCCGTATTGATAAACAGAGTGACAACACGAGAACTTCTTGGGTTTGGTCAAGCGTGGTGAACGACGAGGAGAACCAGATCCGAATTGAGATTCTTCCAGAACTTGGCGATTTGACCGTTTAGGCTTGGGCTCACTACGAAAAGGCTGTGCTTCATTTCTAGTTTCTGCCTGTTGATCCGCCGTTGCCGTTGGGCTTAGCTCATAGTCATCTCCAGGATCAACGTCTTGCTCAGCGCCATAACGTGGACGAAGCTGTTCAATGTGTCGGCGCCAAGTTGGACCTTTAGGCCAAATGCGAACATTGAAGGATCTGGTACCGAAAACCTTGGTTACAGTAGCTGGGATCCAGCGAGGGTCCTTGTCTCTCCTTGGTCCACAGTACAAAGCATGGCATGGAGCACCAATCGAATAAGTGTAGTTCAGTTTGGCCACAGGATGCATGTGTTCTTTAACTTGTGACTTGGTGGCTTCCTTGGCCTGCATGCCCTGAAGGATATGAGCTGGAGAGGGCAGTAGAGCGTCTATCTTGCATCGAATTCGGCGTCCATTTAGTAGCTCACTCGGCGAAAAACCACTGGCAAGAGGTGTCCGCCGGTACTGCATCAGGAACTGCTGAACTGCTGGTTTTGGTGCCAATGAGTTCTTCTTCAGAGCTTGTTTGAAGGATTGAACCAAACGTTCAGCAGCACCATTCGTCGCTGGATGGTAAGGAGCTCCAGTCAAATGCACTATGCCTCTCAAAGAAGCTCTGTACTGGACTTGACCATCTTCACTGTGTTGAGCGTCTCTATGATGCGCTGCACCGGCTTAGAATTGAGTTTCTGTAGACATACAGTTTGAATATGGCCGGTCTTGTTGCAGTAGTGGCAGGTACTGTTTTTGTGTGGACATTCAGACCTTCTGTGCGCCTTGCCACAACCATTGCATTTGGAGTTCGATTGTTTAGGTGCCTTTGTGCTGAAGTGCATAGGCTGCCGCTTCGTCATGGACTTGGATGATGACTGTTTGTCTCTGGGCTGGCCTTGCATCTTGTGCACTGAATTTGCTGGTGGCCCATAAACTGTTTCCTTCGCCACACGAGCTGCATCTTCAGTTTCGATGGCAACCTCAATAGCACGCGCGAATGAGAGCTCATCATCTTTGATCTTGAACAATGCCTTGAGCACTGCTTCGTTGTTGACTGAGCAGATGAAACGAGTACGCATCGCCTCATCCAGTGGGTCTTTGATTGAGCCGAAGTCACAGGTGACTGCATCTTGCCGAATTCTAGCTGCTAGTTCATGAACAGTCTCACCTGGCATGCAGCGAAAGCCGAGGTTCTGAACCTCTGGTGC
>JASANB010000811.1:0-135939 GCA_030248155.1 Sabatieria punctata | reverse complement strand
GCCCACCATGTACTGATGCAAAATTCCGATTACTGTGCCCAGCCCACCCAGGTACTATACACTATTTGGAATTCCTTTTGCTGGCCGAAATCCTGAATGCCAATTAGTGTTCCCACCCGTGTCCGGAAAGCTTACTCCGAACGGCTGGCTAGCTTTCTCGAATACTGAGTTTAAGCGTGGCGTTGTGGCATTGGCCTGTAGCTTAGTGGTTAGACGACTTTTCCGGCAATCCAAAGGTGCTGGGTTTGAATCCCAGCTACGCAATTGCGCATTCCAAACTTTTTCTCCTTTTATTAAGGCGTTAGCTCTTGAAGCACTCGAGTACCGCAGGCTCGTGGTTGATTTGCTATTTGTTTACAGAACAGTCTATTGCTTGACCGACTTGCAATGTGATGATTTTTCCAATGACCTCTCCTTTAGACTACACAGACTCAAAATTTGTCTTTTCTTTTCCTTCTCTGGGTAATAATTTGAACTGTCGAAAGTACTGTTTCTCGATGAGGGTGATGCAAATTTAGAATTTTTTACCCAATGATATCGTAGAATCTAGAAATGTGATGACTTTTGTCGAGAAACTTAGAAAAATTTCTTTCAGGCTTCCTCTTGTAAGGTGAAGGGTGTACTGTTCTTCTTAGACATTATGCATCCTGTTGCCCACTAACACTCTCTTTGTGCGGTTCTTTTCTAATTTTGTGTCTTGCTTGGGCGAGAAGACAAATGCAAAATAAAGCTATGTACAGTACATATAGCCTGTACAAGCTAAGCTAGGTTTCGCTGTCGAATTGCGAGGGAAGAATTGTTTGAACTTATATTCACGACGCACTGATGCTCCGATTTTGATGCAGCGACCACTACCCTCACTAATTTGGAAGTAACTGTTTCTATTTAGCACTATGATCAGGTTGTAAACTCGAACATAGGTTGGGGATTAGGCTTAGGATTAGAGTAACTTTTTGGGTCATTCTTAGTCTTATGTTAATCAGATACTTTTTCGCAAAAGGGGCAATGTCATACAACCAATGTTTTCTCATAAAACTGTTTGAGCCAATTTTTTTCACGAAATAAAACAGCTATTCTATTCGCACTACTCGCTACAGTTGCCGGACTAAATAGGCGAATAAGACGATAGGCTGCTGTGAAGTGCAATCAACGTAAACCAGTGAAATGATGCATATATTTCTGAACCGTTAGACTGTCCTGCAATATTTAGCCTACTTTTTATACTCTTTAACGAAAAATAGCAGCGTACAGTTGTAACTACGCCACTATCAGTTTTGCAAATTGGTTGCCGTAGTACATGATGATTTTGTATTAATACAAACAAGGCTACGTCAAGTACGGTAGCTAGAGACGAACGGATCTAAGCGAGTATAAATTGTTTGCACAAAACAGAAACCGAGTGGATTCTGAACGGTCTTTACACAGAGTACCTGACCTGGCAGCAGAAAGCTTAGGAGAACCAGCAACAGACTCATGTTGCAGCAGTTTGTATGGTCTGAAAACGCACTTCAGATAATAGACAACGAACGAACGAACTTACAATGGCTATCTTATTAGAAGCCATGGCAACGGTTTCTAATTAGCTATTTCTAATTATTCCATTTGGGAAGGCAGGAGCATCCAACCAGGCCGAACACGCAATAGAATTGACGTGACAGCACAGCCAATAAGGGCAGCCGAAGGCGGGGCAATGGAAGCCCCCTGGCCGATTCCAGGTCAGTCCAGCCTTTTGGCCGCACCCTCGCTGCTCCACTTGTTGTTTGTTCACGCGCTAGACTTTTGTTTGCTGTTGGATTAACAGCGTTCTGACTTCAGAGTGACGCATCTAGAGGGAGGAGGGCTTAGCAAGAGACAACATAGTTTTTTCGGAATTTATGGTACCACCAAGTTGTGAAAGGTGAAAATTCTATTCGAAAGTGTATATTTGGTCGGAGTAGTGATAGGTGTCCAGTTTTCGAACCATGAACCTGGCCACGGGTACAAAACTCCACAAACCAGCCACTTTTCACACTTTTCGCACCGGGAAACTTTCACTCTATTTATTCTTCGAGTTTTGGACATGTGACTTTCATGGTCTTTTACACCCTGTCTAAAGTCAAAGTCAGCTTATATTCCCCTGACAAGGTCAAGCCAACTCAGACAGACGTTCTCTACGTACGCACCTGTTCGTGCACGGTCGATTAAACATTAGTGGCCGCATAAACATGTTACACGTACGTACGGCACTAGAAAATTTGTAATAAAACCGGTCCCCTTGCGGACGCCGTTAGACTTTTCATTTTTTCACTAGTAGTACATGCAATATGCCTACGACGGAGTTCTTTCTGGCAGAACTTCAAAGCGAAGCGAGTCCTTTGATTTCGCCTCAAGCCAGTACCAACAAAAAGTGGCTGAGCGCAGTTTGGCTTATTCTGAACGCGCTAATTGGCTCTGGTCTGCTTAATTATCCCTACGCTATTTACAAGTCTGGAGGGATCGGAGTGGCACTAGCTATTGAACTAGTCCTGATGTTCTGGATTTGGACAGGGATTAGCGGCATCATCTGGTGCACACAGTTGTGTCGCAGCCATTATTATCAAGAAACCGTTCAGTGCTTACTGGGAAATGCAGGCCTATATCTGTGTTGCTGCGCCATTTTGCTAGAAACATTCATGGGCTGCGCAAATATAATGCTAGGCTCGGGAGGCCAATTCCACGCAGCCATTACCAACATTTTTCAACAGAAAGAGGGGTGGTTGGCGTCAAAAGCGTTCATACTCTTTGTGCAGTCAACATTGATTATTTTGCCATTATGTCTAGTGCCACAGTTGGAGAAACTGCGAAATGTCAGCTTCATCGCTGTCGTGTTCATTTTGGTTTTGACTCTTTTCGCCCTCGTGCAACTGTTTTGTACTGACAAGTCTCAGGTTGAGCTGATCTGGACACCTCAAAGTTGGTCCGAGCCGTTTTTAGCCGTTCCAGCGTTTACCTACAGTTTCATGGCTCATTTGACTTGTGTGGTTGTTTTTGGCAGTGTGCCAGGTCAGTCTTGGCTCGCTTTCCAAAAATCCCTGGTCACCTCTCTAGTTATCGGAATCGTTACCTACAATCTTGTGGGAATCTCGGCATTTTGTACCTTTGGCCCAGCCATTCATGCTAATTTCATGACCAATTACAGTCACCACTCGGTGCTTGTAAATCTAGTACAGTTGTTTTACTGTCTCAAGTTGGGCTTTGAGTTTCCGATTCTACAGTACCTAGGCTTCACTGCCATACGGACGCTTTATGCCGGACTGACAAGACGAGAAAGAATCTCGTTTGAAGAGAGCAGCAGGAACAGCCAGTTTAAGTGGTTGCGGTTTGTGACTACAATTGCATGGATTTCCGCCACTTATGCTATTGCAGTCTTTGCGAAAAACATCAATTTCATTCTACCTCTGGTATCAGTGGCAACTTTGCAGTTGCAGTTGACCTTTCCCGGCCTCTGTATATTGTTTGCTCTGCGAAGACAAGACTGTGAAGAATTGTCCAACAAAAGAGTACTCAGGGTTGTGGCTGTTGTTCTGGTGTCATCTGGCATTTTACTTGCACTGATTGTATTGGTGCAGTATCTGGGCAAATTTTAGCAAACAAACTGTAGTAATGTAACAAACCACGCCAACCAAAGGTCATGAAGAGCAATTTCGAAAAATTTCATTCTCACGTTTCATACACCGATTACCGTCAACCAGAACAAATGTGATAATGTTGAAACTACATTTGGTAGGTAGGTAGACCTGAACCTGGACTTGAAACCTGGGTATATACCTGAATATTGTGAACCTGAACCTAGACCTATTTTGTAGTGACTACTAACCACTAACTAACCACTAACTACTAATTTTTGGGGTTTTATGACGTCATCAAGACTACAAATTGACTACGACTACATATTCAGATTTTATTACTACAAATTGACTACTAAATACCTTTTGAATTTGTGAATTAGTAGTCAGCAAATTCTGGAATTTATTTGGTCATATCATGCACATTAGCCATTTGAAACGGAAATGGTGCCATTTTGTCTGTGGGTTTTTGTTAACTGAGCTTTTTTACTAGTTTTGACAACTTTTTAGTCATTCAAAAGCAATTTTCCTGTTATATTTTGGAATATTTATTGAATTTCTGACTGTTTGTAAACAAAGCAAAGTGCAAGTTTGTTCGTTTTTTGGTAAACAAAATATAATATAGGTAGAATAATAACGAAACTATATCTTATTGAAGCTGTAAACAAGAAGACCGTGTATTTTGAAGCTAATCCAAAATTTCAAGCTTTCGTAGCAGAAATTATCTATGAGACCAGGCATTTTTGACATCACAAAAAGTAGAAAAGTAGATTATATCCCTTAAATGTCCACCTCTCCCTTGTTTGGTTAACTATTTTAGATTTTCAAATTCCTGTTTTATATCCTAAACCAAAAAATTTGGTAATTTTATTCAAAATTAGCTGACTACAAATTGACTACTAACTACGACTACATATTCAAAATCGAGAAATTTTGAGACTACTAACTAAGACTACTAATTATTTTTGGCGATTTTTAGAGACTACTAACTAATTTTTTAACGACTACAATTGTAGACGACTACAATTTTAAATTGGGAAAATAAATAGGTCTACCTGAACCTACTTGAAAATAAAAGTACTTACCTGACACCTATTAAGTCGGTACCTACTTTTCAGGTTTTTCTCGTGTGGGAAAACTATCTGCTATCTACACAGTCCTAAACACTGCGCGCCACACGCACACATCAAACAACTCATACATTTCAATCACAGGTGGTGGGTGGCAGACCAGCTGTTTTGTAGGGGTAGGGGTGACTGCCTTTACAGCTTTATATAACTTTATTTGCGGTAGACTAAAATCCAATCCCGGATCTCTAGCTCAGTTATCAGATGGTTTATGGCAAAGTGTAACAATGACGTCACTAAAAAGTTATCAAATAAAAAGCCGGTGTAGGGGGTTGCAGACGAGCTAGAAGCGGCCAAATGTGGTCAAAAGAAATTCTTTTCCTAACAAATTATTTTCGTCAATCGATGATAACCTAACTATGCCGCCATACATTATATACCTATCTATGCTAGTGCTATTTACAATCGTAGTTGCAACATTTACTTGTGCGCTTTCTGAGTGTGCGCTTATGGGAAGTGCGCTTCTGGGATGTGCGCTTTTTGTTTGTGTGCTTTAGGGATGCACCTCAACCCCGAAAGTTTGCTAAAATGCAGTAATTCAGAAGCCGCAATGATGTCAGAATCACACGCAAATGGTTGATTTTCGCAGGTACTGTTGCGTATCTAAGCTTTTTTGTAGTGGGGCAGGTAGTATTTGATGGAGTTCTCGCGAATGTTGCTGGCAAAGATGAAGTAGACGAACGGGTTGATGCTGTTGTAAAGGTGGTCACTCAGCCGTACCAACTTCATCACGAACGGGGCTGGTTGGCTTGAGAAAGCCAGGTAGTAGTAGCAAAACGTGACAAAAGCCTAAAACCCTCCACTATCTAATTACGTATTTGTGATAGGCGAAATATTTTCGGATATGCAAAAATGCCACTACCTTCCAGATGACATATCCATATACATTGTACCGTAAAAAGTGCATGTAAACAGGGCGCCCTGTTCAGAATTTCTCTTTTAGGTTTACACAGTGTCCTTGTTTTAAAATCACCTGTGGCAAGCTGACCAGAATAGCTTGAATGAGCAGTCGAATTTCGGCACTCCGTGAAGCTGAGGCTCCTATCTGATGGACTTGATTGTGCACTTTCCATATGTAAGCAACAATGATCAGGTACAGTATGATAATGAAGGAGTAAATTAGACCTTGAAGCACCATATCGCGCATCTGAATCAAGAGAAAGTATTTTTGTAGGTAAATCGATTTTTGGACATTCACTTAAACGTTTCTTCCCTTCTAGGTCAGTTCTGTATCTAGATTGATTAACAAGACAACTTATGTGGTGCACCACAGACGAAGAGAGAACGAATGTATTTACCAGTAGGAGCAACAGAACGTTTGGGTTGCTCATGTTGTAGCCGTAATTAACTGTAGGCGCATAGCCAAGAGCGTAGGTATCGGTCAAACAAATCAGGTTCATTCCGACAGCCACAATCCAAGTTGCCGGCAGGAGAATCTTCATGTTTTCGCTGGAAAACACCTACAAATGTTTGCTTTATTGTTTGTTATAGAAAGCTATTCGTTTCATTTCGTTTCACCTTCAATTCTTTGTGTGGCCAGACAATGGCCAGAAATCGATTGACAGCGATCAGCAGCTGATGGAACATGACTCCGAACCAGACGCTCATTATACAGAATCCATAAACTTTAGCCCAGAGCTCATTCGGATGCCACAGAGCATAGGCGATCGGCTCGAGAAACTTGTTGCCGATTCCCCAGAGGTCGAAAAAGGCCAGACTGATGCAGAGCTTATGGAAGGGGTGGTTAAATTCGGTCTGTCGGTACTTTAACAGCGGTAACAAAACCAGAATGTAGGCGGCGAGACCGAAATTGAGAAACGTGTGCTCTATGGTATGACAGAATTCTGTCAACCCTTCCCACAGGTTCATGCTAGTCGCTGTGTTGCTAAGTTCAAGATCATTAGACCAATTGTTCCGGCTGATTTTCACTAATTTAGCTAAATACAAGCCGTCTAATTGCTGTTGCTGCCCTGTCACCACGGCTTTACTGGAAATCTGTATTATTAGAGATGTGCACCAGCATTGATTTTGCCTGCTCAGGCTAACAATTGTAGAAACAGCGCTAATTGGGCCTCAATTCAAATACATAAAGCGTTGTTTTACAGGCAATTTTGCAGTTTTAGGGGCCATCCAAAATTACGACGTTCAGAGAAGCGCATAAAAGTCTTAAATGCCAAAAAGTTGAGCGCAAAATTACTGCTAAAATTACAGCTTGTAGTTGCCAGAAAATCGAAGGTGGGTTCCGATCTGGGGTTCCTCTGGCCAAGTCGGTGGAGGGGGCAGACCCACTGTAACATATACAGATACGGAAGGCACACGCATTTTTTTATTTGGTTCTTTAAAAGATTTTATTGATTTCTTTTACTGTTAGACTCTAAATGAGTATTCCTTTTCGGCATAAAAACCAGTCGACATTCATAATAAAATGCAGTCAAACAAAAGGAGATTGTTACAGGGCTAGGCGTAGCACAGTTGGCGGTTAATCATAATATCGATGATCGAGCGCAACACCTTAGCTACTTGGTCGGTATCGGTGGCACACGTTTCATGAGTGTAGAACTCATCCGATTTTCTTTCAACACAACTCCTGAACTTTGTTTTTATGAACTGCATCGATTCCTCATATCTGCATGGACCTGAAAATTCAGTGAGAAAGTAACAACACTTCAGACATCGGCAATTATTGTATTATGTATTTGACTGGTTCAATGAAAACAATGTGTTTGCAGCCTTGGAAAACAGTTTCTTCTAGATGATTTCTGACCAAATAATAGAAATAAATTTTTTTTCAACCCTTTTGAATCCTTACTTCGACGGCAAAATGTTAACTAAATATGCTCTACGTTCATTGATCAATTTTGAACAGTTTATTATGACTTTTTGTTTTTAGATTATGCAATTTTCCGCAAAAAATCTATCTGAAACGCACCATTGTATTCGGGAAATGCAATCGATATCGACAAATAGTGGTCCATTTTCATTTGGAATAGATCTCTTTTGTTGAGAAAGAGAATAACGGCAGCTCTTCTGAAGTACTTGTTGTTGACCATCTCTTCGAATAGGTCCAGAGAGTCCAATAGTCTATTCTGAAAGCGAACCCTTTTTAGTCATACCAATCCAATAATACTAGTGGCATATCCAGGATTTTTGCAAAGGGGTGTAAAGTTTTGAAAGTGCTTTGTTGGGCCAGGGCAAGAAAATTCAGCAAAATTGGCCATCAAAAACGCCTTTTAAAGGCATTCTGAGCATAAAATAGACAGTTTTAGTACATAATTCATTAGTTTCTCTCATTTTTGACAGTCTTTCTCTAGTGTGGGTTTGTATATTCAAATATACATATACAAATTTGTATATATATACAAATGTTTTGGATATACATATACATATACATATACAAACGGACTGTTGATGCAATATTCAATATACATATACAAACAGACTTGATATACAAACGGTTTGTATATTTTCATTTGTATATTTTTGCAGTAAGTAGTTTAGCACATTTTGGCCACTTTCGTACGGTAATTGAGATATTTTTACAGTTTCTTTGGGTGTTTTTGTATTTAGAGCCTACATATGTCTTCAACTTTTCCAGAAGAATTTGTTAAATTTGCGGTTTAGCCTCGTCTGCATTAAGACCAAATATTATTCATCTTCGTTTTAGAAGTATTTCGCGATGAGTTTTGCTGTTTGAAACGAAAAAATGGAATAGTAGGCATGCTCAACGACGAAATTGATAATCGAATCCCGCACGTTTCCCTTTTCGTTTCATCCCAGTTTTAAACGTGTTATTATTTTTTCAGATAAACCCGTTCATCCATTCTCCCTATGATGCGTAATAACGATTTCAGGGGCTATTTCTGCTTAAAACTATACCTATGTACGAGCCTAGTAGGCCTGAATCGAAGACTAAAGCCAGAACCTAAGCCTTAACATACCTGTTAACCTAAAACTAAGGGGTGTACCTAAAGCGTAAGTTTGAATTTGTTGCTAGCATTATTATTTCTTAAAGGTTTTCGACCACCTGTGACTACCCACACCGCACAAAAATTTTCTTGATATTACAGATCCTAAAAAGCCTGAGTTTTAGCAACAACATAAATTTTAGCTGGTAAAAATCTTAGACTGAGGGCAGTATCACTTAATAGAGTTCGCACCGGTTGGGAGAACTGCCTGAAATCGGAATACACTCATGCAATTTGAGAATATTTCATGTTGGCTAACCCTACAACGCCCTACCATATGACAATGACACCCGTCATGGTACCCCTAACCACCTGGTTTGTCGAAATCATGCTTTCCAGCAGAAAATTTATAATATTCTTAATATACAAATATACAAAAAAATATGCAATATTGAAATTTTGTTTGTATATGTATATATACATATACATATACAAACTAATGTGCATTTGTATATATACATATACATATACATATACAAACGAAGTAGGCATATATGTGCATATATATAAAGACTTTCTCTTCATACCACCTCCACCGCAAAGGGGGGTGTACCCACCCTACCTACATCCCTCAGGATACGCTATTGAATAATATAGTCACTAAACCATAGTTGCGTCTTCTTTCATTTGCTGGTTGAATTCACTGACTGCTGAGATGTAAATCAGACTCTGAACATTGTCAAAGACGTGAATCCACTTTCTTCTCTGCGATTTCTGACCTCCCACATCAAACACTCTAGAATCTCTCATTAATATACCACCAGATTTTTTTGATTGCCAATCGCGACCTGAAGTCCATGTTGCTCTGTCTGAATCTGACCTCCTGTACTCCCAATGTCGGCGATCTCATGTAGAGAATGTCCTGAATGCTGGGCTTGTAATTTGGGTTACTTATTCGATCGATCTCATCGAAGAAGCTAAGAACAAGAAACGGGGAAGAAAAGAACCAGGCAGAGAAATTTACTATGAAGCAGACTGCTGCACATGAAAGCTTTCGCCCTGGTTGAAAGACCGTCGGACATTGTTGTCAGACCAGAGCGTCCTTACAGCAATGCTCAGCTCAGGAGTCAACAGGTTGGAGGTGCCATCTTCAATCGTTTCTAGCACTAGATTCGACAGTTGCTGGAACGAATGTACTACATAAATTGTCCACATACATAAACAGGGGGTCTGGGGGGTCTGCCCCCCACCCGACTTAGGCCAGCCCCCCAGATGGGGACCCCCGAGACGATTTTCCCAACCCCCCTCCAAATTTTCCCGGCAAGTAATTTTTTGAGCAAGTTTTTGCGATTTTTTACAATTTCAGACACAAAAATTTCCAAAATCGCCTGCAAAACAACACTTTTTAGCCGTATTTCAGCCCAAATTAGCGATTTTTGGCGATTTTTAGCCAAAAAAATTACTATTTTTTCGATTTTTGAGCGTTTTTAGTGACCAACCCCCTCCCAAAATTTTGGCTCAGACCCCCGGCCGGCGCCAAACCCCCAACCCCTCTCCCCCCTTCGGCGCATTACCTGTTACATGTATGCCACATACAGTTTGTTCAAAACAGCGGGATTTTACTTCCAGCTTTAGTTTAAACAGATTGATCTTCTAGCTTTTGATTTCATTTGAGAGAGCGCAATGGCCGATCGGTCACCAGTCAAGAACAAACACCGAGTCATGTACAGGTGCACTTCAAATACTGCTTATAATAAGCACACACACGCAATCAACAATCAGATGCAGTTTGTGTGTTTTGTGTTGTTTAATGTTGTCTGTACGTACGTACATATTGTAAATGTCTGCTCTTAGGCTTGTTTTTGTGCTCTGTTGGGTGTAGGAACCTGGTACATACATAAATTGAACATAACACAGTTTGGAATAAAAGTTTTCCTTTCACCGCTTGATCGATTCCCTAAAATTCCGAAAAAAAGAAGCCACATCGTTTCTTGCTAACAACCCTGCCCCTCCCTCTCCTAATGTGTTCCTTCTGGAACAACGTTGTATATGGACGGTTCCTTTTCTCAGACTTTAATGATTTCTATGGATTTTGCCTCAAATTCTGGATGGGAAGTTTTACACAAAGCTGGGCGTGCCTCCAGTAACCATTCATTCGAGATCTGATGCTAACTGCATAGCAGCCACTTGCAGGCATTCTCTCAGCTGAAGTGGAGCCCCTTCAAAAACGCTTTACCGACACGGCGCGTTTTCTTCAAGTATAGCATTCGGATCACTGGAGGAATGGTGGTGTGTTAAACACGCCCACTTTAAACAGTGGTATGTGGTTTGTTCTTGACTGGTCCACGACCAATCCTTCTGCCATTGCGCGCTCTTTCAAATAAGACCATAACCTAAACGATCCATCTACTCAAACCAAAGCTGGAAGTAAACTCCAGTTTTTTAACATGTACGTAGTACATGGGCTGTAAAATGGGTTGGGTAGTCAAAATCTCATAATTTGGGGTGGGCCTACCGATTTTGAGGGGTCGCGGCGATTTTGGTGGGTGACTCCAGGAGGAAAAGTTGGTTTCAGGTGGGTGGGGGTGGGGTGGTTTGGGGGTCAAGCCCAAGCAGGGCTGTTGGGTCGGTTTTTTCCTCGTTTTTTTCTGAAAAAAAACCGGTTTTTTTCCGAGGGGCTCGGAAAAAACTAAAATGCGGAAAAAACTCAAGCAACTTTTTAAAGAAAATAGGCACAATAACAGGTTAAATTCGCTTCAAATGCTTTGAATGAACGTTAATAGAAGCCTTACAATCATTTTCATGGCATAATTTAGCTGTTTTCGCAAAAAAATACCGGTACCATTTTCAGGTAACTTATATATTATTGTATTTTGGTGTTTTAAAATCAAATTACGAATCTAAACGATGAAATTAGTGCATTTTGTAGTAAAACTCACGCTATTTCGCAGAATTCTGCAATAAAAAGCGATTGTTAAAAATTTTTTTCTGTCATCTTGGAAAATAACTTTTGGAAAAAAACCGAAAGAAAAACTGAAAAAAACCGGCTTGAGTTTTTTCCGGAAAACAAACAGCCCTGAGCCCAAGTTGGTGATGGGCAAATCTCCAGATCCCCCTGGCGGATGTGCATGCCACAATCAGGCTGTCTTTTGATCGGACCTGATTTTGAGCAATTTCGAACCCAATGCGCTGTTCTCTCATGTGCATCAGTAAGAGGGCCATATTGTGCAGCGTGTTGTTCAGTATGATCGGCTTGTATAGCAAGACCTCGTTTTCTGAGAACGAGTCGTGCAAAAGCCTAAAAACTGTCAATCTGTGCAAGAACAGCCAGGAAAGACTAAATTGTTTTGCACATTCTGTCAAAACACCACTATATGTACATGTAACATGGGGTGCGGGGGTCTGCACCCACCCGACTTAAACTAGAGATCGGGGACCCCCACCCTGAGACGAGTTTTCAGACCACCTCCGATTTTTCTGGCAAGTAATTTTTTCAGCAATTTTTTACAATTTTTTTAGAATTTCAGACACTAACATTCCAAAAATCCACCATTTTAGCTGTATTTGAGCCCAAAATAGCGATTTTTCGCACAAAATAGAGATTTCTTGGGATTTTTTTTAGCATTTTTGGAACCCAATCCCCTCCCCTAGAATTTTGGCTCAGAGCTCAGACCCCTCCCCAGCCGGCGCCAGACCCCCAACCCCTACTCCCTCCATCAGAGGATGACCTGTTACATGTATGGAAACATACAATACTACATATGTACATACTGACCTCATTTGCTTGAGGATGGTTGACTTTCCACATTCTCCAGCGCCTAAAAGCAGTCACAGAATTAGAGCAATCGAAAAGAGCTAGTAAAATTAGCATCTGCTAACCCAGCAACAAACATTTGACCACTTTCTTCATCTTCTGCGCCTGCAGATCGCGCTCTATCAGTTTGCTGCGCCGCTGCTCGGGATTGCTGTTTGAAACGCAGACACCCATTTCGATAAATCAACCAAGACGCAAAGCAGATTGCTTGCTGCTATGCCTTCTGATATACAAACAGGTGAAAGTGTCGGTGTGATGAGAGCGCTTAACTTATAGGTAATTAGCAGACTCGTCAGAAAGAATATGGCTAAACAGAGAGTGGGGAGTAGGAGGGTAACAGACTGAAATAGGTCTTTGTCATTCCCACACCAACGCCACCCACTATTTTTGTTTGCCACTGACACATCTGACTTTGCTTTTCACCTGCTTCACACTAACTGTTATAAACAAAGACACACACACCACACACACGGACGCGCACACTACTGTGAAGAATTTCTTTTACGTATAGTGCTGCGGTTCAAGCAAGGTTGCATGGACGCGGTTCGGTTCAGTCTGAACTTTCATCAGTGAAAAGATTGGCTCCATCCAACTGAGTGAGCTACGTAAATTCGGCACAATAACTCAGTTCTTCTGGATATTCACAACGGCTTTTTTATGTATTGAAGAGAGTGAGTGTTTTGTGTGAGTGTTTGCGTGTATTCTTGTGGTGTAGTCGCTTCTCAGTGATTGTGTTGCATTGTGTATTGTGTGTTACTAGTACCCCAAACCCATAAACCCCTTCAGTATGTATCTTTAGTAGCTTGATGAACAATTGAGCGTTCAGTTGAACAACTGTCTTAGTCTTGAAGGTCTTGGGGCCCTAGTAGAGATGTTCACAAGCCTTCAAGTGGCACCATATATGGTACCACTTCCTTATAATGGTACTGGTACCATATATGGTACCGATACCATACATGGTATCCCTTCGATCGAGGCCTCAGGTGATACCATATGTGGTACCGGTACCATATATGGTACCCCTTCGATCAAATCATAAGGGGTACCATATATGGTACCGGTACCATATATGGTACCATTTCGATCGAGGCCTCAGGTGGTACCATTTATGGTACCGGTACCATACATGGAAACGGTACCATATATGGTACCCTTTCGATCGAAGCCTCAGGTGGTACCATATATGGTACCAGAAGCATAAACTGCTTTTAAAACAAAAGTTTCCCTAAGTCTAAGCCTGACCTTGAATCTAAGTAAGCCTGTATTAACTATAAATGGTATAACTTGAGATCTCGGTTTTGTATGTTTTGAGACTGAGATTCTTGGATCGAAAACTCGAAAATTAAACTAAACAGGCTAGGTACATCCTGTATGCATTCACTAGGCATAGTTCAAGTACCTTGTACAAGTCCATGTAGGTTTCGTTTCTTATATTGATACAGAAGAGAGTTAAAACAGGGTTCGTGCTGCTTTTGCATGGCAAAATTCTCTGACCTTTCTCTGACTTTTCCTATGACCAAAGTGAAAATTCCCGGACCAACCAGGAAGACAAACTTTTGAAACATTGGTTTAAACGGCATTCTGAGGCTTAATCTTTAGTTTAAGTAGTAGTAGAAAGTCAGAAGTCCGATATTGAAAAAGGGTGGTGTGTAAAGTTCTAACAGGAGCATTTGGTGGCGAGATGTTTCTGCTGCTATCAAATTTTTCCCTGACCAGACACCAAATTCCATGCTTTTCCCTGATTCCCTGACTTTTCCATGACTCCCTGATTTTCTAGGCCCTGACCATATACAATGTATGGTACCACCTGAGGCCCCGATCGAAAGGGTACCATACATGGTACCGTTTCCATCACCTGAGACCTCGATCGAAAGGGTACCATATATGGTACCACCTGAGGCCTCGATCGAAAGGGTACCATATATGGGACCGGTACCATATATGGTACCCCTTATGATTTGATCGAAGGGGTACCATATATGGTACCACCTGAGGCCTCGATCGAAGGGATACCATATATGGTACCGGTACCATATATGGTACCAGTACGATATAAGGAAGTGGTACCATAATATGGTACCACTTGAAGGTGTACCGGTACCATATATGGTACCGTTTCCATCATACATGTAAAAGGTCATCCGCCGATGGGGGGAGGGGGGGTTGGGGGGTCTGGCGCCGGCCGTGGGGGTCTGAGCCAAAATTTTGGGGGAGGGGGGTGGGCACTAAAAAACGCTCAAAAATCGAGAAAAATCGCAATTTTTTCGCTAAAAATTGCCAAAAATCGCTGATTTGGGCTGAAATACAGCTAAAAAGTGCTGTTTTGCAGGCGATTTTGTCAATTTTTGTGTGTGAAAGTGTAAAAAATTGCAAAAATTTGCTCAAAAATTTACTTGCCAGAAAAATCGAAGGGGGGGGGTCGGTGAAGTCGTCTCGGGGGGGGGGGGGGTCCCCCATCCGGGGGGGGGGGCTGGCCTAAGTCGGGTGGGGGCCGACCCCCCAGACCCCCCTGTTACATGTATGGTTTCCATATATGTGTACTGATACCATATATGTTGTTATTTCCCTAACTGTTTAAGTGTAGTATAGTTAGTTAAAGGTAAACAGTATTTACTTGGTTTCGGCAATAGAGAAGTGAGAAGCAATGAGCAAGCACTATCCGAGTCCGGTATTGTTCATATGTATAGAAATCATCATGTCCTGACAAGAGAGTAGTACCGAATGCAGTTGTGTTGAGTCGGTAGCACAGGTGGCAAAGGTATAGACCAAGCTATCTTCTCCTCGTCTGCATTCTGACTCGAATTTTGTTCGCATAAACTCGTAAGCTGTTTCATAATCGTTCTGTCCTGTAAAAGGAGAAAAGTCGAAGACTAAAACAATTCCGATTACCACATGCACTCCGTACACCACAATGTTTTAACAACGTAATACGTAATACGTTGTGAATGGACAAAAATGTTAATCATCATACTGCACATGTAACAGCGGGGTCGTGAGGGGTCTGCGCCCACCCGACTTAAGCCAGATCGCCCCGGATTGGGACCCCCAGACGATTTTCCTGACCCCCTCTGATTTTCTGGCCAGTAATTTTTTCAGCAACTTTTTGCGATTTTCTGCAATTTCAGACCCAGATATGGCCAAAATCGCCTGGAAAGTAGTGTTTCCGATCAAATTAAAATTAAATAACAAAATTAAATTGTTTTGGCCAAAATCAGCTAGTAAATAGCAATTTAATAAAAAATTAAATTTCTCGCGATGACTGCCAAACAAATTAAAATTATATTAAATTTCGTAAAATTTGCTTAGAAATTTGATATAAATTTGATATGAATTTGATATAAATTTGTTTGGTTCGGCAGCTTCACTAACCAAAGTCTGACTACAAAACAACAAGTTCAGTCAAAAGATGATCTTGTTCATGCCTATAGCAAAGATATCAACTCAGTAAATGATAATTTGTAGACCATTTGTCGCCATATGAAGAAAGGTCAACTCATTTTGGACCGACGCGACCCAGGTTTTGAGCTGTTTCCTCAGGAATTGAGTATTGATTTTAGCAAATTTATATTTAATTCATATCAAATAGCAAATTTGTATCAAATTAAATTTCCGAATTTGGGCACCAAGCAAATTAATGGCAAGTTATTTTCTTCTGAAGCAAGCAATTTAATAGTTATTTAATTTCAAAATAAATTTACTCGGAAATGTGTTTGAGCCCAAATTAGCGATTTTTGACGATTTTTAGCCGAAAAATTGCGACTTAGCGTTTTTTGTGCCAAACCAACTCCCATCGCTAGAATTTGGCCTCAGGCCCCCCGGCCGGTGCCAGACCCCAAGCCCACTTTTTGGCGGATGACCTGTTACATACGTGTATGTTAATGATGATGATTACAACAACCACGCCGTTGATGGTGGCAATGAGAATGACAACGTCAAAAAAGAATGACACCAATCACAACGACAACAACAAACACCTGTGTAATCTGGGAACACGGCTTGGAGAGAGTTTCCTTCATTAATTTTGTCTTGGAAAAGGTCGATTTTGTTCAGAAACAAGATCATAGCGGCGCTGACGAAATAATTGTTGTTGCAGACATAGGAGAACAGATTGAGAGCATCCAGCAGTCGGTTCTGCAAAGCTTCTCGCTATTACTACGTACGATTTTACGCAATGCACCGGCTATGGTGGTGGTGGTGGTGGTGGTGGGCGCATGCAGCAAGTTGACTAGATTTTGTTAACGTAACTACTCGATCATACATGGGGAAGAATTGGGACTTACCCTTCCCCTGTAGGGCCGGCCCGGCCATAGCCCCTTGCCGAGAAATTTTTGAATTTTTAAGGCAAAATAAAAGACTTTGGACGTTTTTGGGACCTCCGAGATTCCGTTCCGCCATCACAGTGAACGCATGGAAGTTCATAACTAGTGATAGAAGTGACAGAATTGGCCAAAATTTTGAGAGTAAAAATTCTGAGGGTGTGTGCATGTTGTGTAAAACTTCAGCGAAATTGAAAGACAAACAGAAAAGTTACACCAGGGCGAAACCCCGAGTAGATAAATGGGTCACCCTGTACATATAGCGATAGTCCTCGTCAAAATTGAAAGACACTGGGAGACAGATTGTCCCTGCGCCAAAGACTTATTGACAAGCCAACTTCTTTTAATGGGTAGAGTAAATGAGTCTACATAACTTACCACACCGGTATCTTCTCTCATTGTCTGGTTAAACCCGCTTAAAGCGGCAACGAAAATTACGGCATGGACGTTATCAAAGCAATGTATCCATTTGCGACGCTCAGACTGCTGCCCACCCACATCGAACACTCTGTAAAAGTGTATCTAACATGCATGATACGAACCTACTGTACACGTACCAGTGCGCTGTGACCCCCACCGACCCGGAAACGTTTTTGTCTCTCGCTCCAATCCTTTTGCAACGCAATTTTTTACCCTTGTATGCATTTTACAATTTCCGACACGAAAATCACCTCTAAGGCAGCACTTCTAGCTGTATTTAAGCGCAAATTAGCGATTTTTTTATTAATGTCAAACGAAAATTGCGATTTTTTTCGGTTAGGGGGCGTGCAAAAATTACGTAATGGCATGAGGGGGAGGTGGGGTTCGCCAAAAGATTACTAATCATTACGGTGAGGGAGGGGGGTTGCGACTTCATTACGTAATACATTAAAGTGCAGAAATCACTGAAGTGGCCATAATTTTAATTGTTTTGACGTCCGGTACATGTACAGTACATTTAGTCTCGCTCTCGATTTGAAGCCATTGGGCTTCCTTTTTCTCAATTTCACTTAGATGATCGTTTAGATTAGAGAAGGTAGCTAGCGTTTAAGTCACGGCTTTCCAATTTTCAGATGCTAAATGGCAACAGTGACCGTTGTAGAGAGTGAGAAATTTGCTAGGAATTTGCTAGCAATTTACTAGGAATTTACTAGGCTCAGACATACAGGGTGTGCCAAAAAAAAACAACCCAGCAGAGTTTTTGCTGTAGCAACCGCAAATCTCAACCGATTTGAATGAATCCTTTTTTAAATGAAAGATAAATAAATTCTCGAAAGACTGATGTACCGTTTATTAAGATAGCCTGCTTAGTTCCTGAGATATTTGTCCTCAAAGTCAAAACAGAGATTTTGGCAATGAACAAGAGTGATAAAGAACAACCCAGCAGATTTTTTACTTTTGCAACCATGAATCTGAACCGATTTGAATGAACCCTTTTTTGAATGAAAGACTGATAAATTCTTCAAAGATTGGTGCAATTTTTATTGAGATTCACAGTTTAGTTCTTGAGATTTTTGCCTGCGAAGTCGAAACAGATTTTGGCAAAGAACAAGAGCGATTCCGTTGCATTTCATAATAAAGCAGATTCCTACTGCTGGGGCTAATGATACATTAGTGTTGAAGTAAACCGAGTTTCTGTGTCACCTGTAAAGCCTCCAAGAGCCCTTAGCAGTAGCAGGAATCCGATTTATTACGAAGTGCAGTGGAATAATAGAAAATCGCTCATGTTCACTGCCAAAATCACTGTTTTGACTTTGAGAGCCAATATCTCAGGAACTAAGCAGAGTACATTAATGAAAATTTCAGCAATCTTTTAAGAATTTATTTATCTTTTATTTAAAAAAGGATTTATTCAAATCGGTTGAGATTTGCGGTTGCTACAGCGAAAAATCTGCTGGGTTGTTTTTTTTTGGCACACCCTGTATTTAAGAGTTTATAATGGTAGCTTTTAAGAGTTTATAATGGTATAGCACTTATCAACGCTCTGACAGGGCCCTTTGGGCGACAGATGATTCTACTGCTATCAAATTTTTCCCTGACCGGACACCAAATATCCTGACTTTTCCATGACTCTCTGACTTTTCAGGTCCCGTTATGACTCTGCCTTTTCAGGTCCCGCACGAACTCTGGTTTATGACTATCGATTTATCAATCAAGTGATATGTTTTAGTACTGTACGCAGTAGGGTGCGGGTCTGGTACACTCCTTTTCGGTGGAGTAAGAAGAAAAAATACGCCGAAGATAAGAAACACTGTCATACAGTAGATAATGTACGGACTCAGGTCCGTGGGGGTCTCAGGTATCGGTATTGGGTATTGGGTATTTCAGTTATTGTTCGCACTCTAGTACTGACGCCTCGATCGAAGTGGTACTATATGGTATCGGTCCGTAAATAGTAATCACCTGAGGCCAGCTATGGTATCAGCTGAGGTCTCGATCGAAGGGGTAATCTATGGTACCGACACCAGTATGGTACCATTTGAAGGTGAACCGCTACCATACAATATATTGTATCGCTACCATATGTGTATTATACCGATAGATACCATATATAGAGTAGTCACATTATAGTCGTTATATTCCGGACTGTTAAAGCATATACCGGAAAAGAGTTTGCTGCACTGTGAACTGAACCTGAGTAATACCAACTGTTTGTGAGCGCGCAAACAGCAGATCCTGAGTGCTTGGCTTGTAAGCATAAAACTTGATACGATCAAGGTTGTCCAGAAAGCTGCAACATATTTTGAGAACGTGTTCTATGTGAATCAAAGTAAACTGACTATTTGGCCGAATCATTGAGTTGGAATTCGTGCCGTCTGTGGTAGCACTGCTGCACCCCTTCGTCCTTCCACAAATTGTCCAACGCTACTGCTAGTTCGGCAGAGATCGGATGGAACTGTTCGTGATGCTGCAGTATGTCCAGAACGATGCTTACGTCCTTCTAAATGCAGTACATGTCGACTACGTCTGTAGACCAACTATCCACGTTTTAGGGGGCGTGCAAAAATTACGTAATGGCATGAGGGGGGAGGGGGGGTTCGCCAAAAGATTACTAATCATTACGGTGGGGGGAGGGGGGGTTGACGACTTCATTACGTAATTTTTTTAAAGTGCAGAAATCACTAAGTGGTCATAATTTTAATTGTTTTTACGTACACTACATGTACATGTAGTCTCGATTAGAAGCCATTGTGCTTACATTTTCTCAATTTCACTTAGATGGACGCTTAGATTAGAGAATAGCTACGTTTAAAGTCAAGGCTTTCCAATTTTTCAAATGCTAAATGGCAACAGTGACTTTTGACATCTGTGTGATAAGAGTTTAAAAGGGTATACCACTTATCGACTCGATGTTTTACAGGTTTCATGCGGCTTTTTCAGAGCAAAATTTCCTGACCAAAGTCAAATTTCCCTGTCCAATCAGAGTGAGAATCAGTTGTAGTAGCTGTGGAAAGTCAAAAGTCCCATTTTCAAGAGGGTGGCAAGAGATGATTCTATTGCTATCAATTTTTTCCCTGACCGGACACCAAATTCCCTGAATTTTCCCTGAAATTTTTAAAATTCCTTGACTTTGCATGACTCCCTGACTTTTCGGGTCCCGCACGAACTCTGTTTTATGACCATCGATCATCAGTCAAGTGATATGGCAGCAGCCCTAAAATCAATGATAAAACACTTTGGTTTCAACTTTAACAAAAAGCCACCCAATGATGGCTTCTATGTAAAACTAACACTATGCGTACATGTACTGTATGTAGTTGTAGCTCATCAATAAAGAAAACGAAGAAAATTATCACTTGTTACTGTATACAGATGTTATTTTATTAAAAACGTCATTTTACATGGAATTGAACTAAAAATTTGGGCTCTGTCGCTTCAAAAAATTGAAATTTCGGGGGGGGGGTAGCCAAATTATTACGTAATTAGGGGAGGGGGAGTCAGAAAATTATTACGGGGGATTATCCGGGGGGGAGGGGGGGTCCGAAAATGGGCAAAAATACCATTACGTAATTTTTGCACGCCCCCTTAGTACTAGACTACATTGTGCAGCTTACACACGCAGCTGTTTTGAAACCGCATTTTTCTAATTCTTCCTGAAAACAAGTGCGGTTTTTTTGCGTAAATTATCATACTCGGTCATGTTATCGGCCGTTTTAGCTTAATTTTTCAAAACCGCTGGCCATAGTGCCAAAATTGACATTAGTCTCAAGTTATCAACTACTTGATATTGCGATGGGTGAGGCTTCGCAGTGCGCCATTATAACAGTGCGCCTCAGTGTCTGTCTGAGCGTTAGCAGAGCGCAAGACTGATTATGACTAACTCAACCAATTCATCTCCAGAACTGCGCTTCTTCGTGGGAGGTCTGTATCTGTTGATCAATCTATTCGGTGTCGCCAGCTACTCAGTGATCATGGGGACAATGATAAAGTTCAGAGAGGACTTCGTCCATCCATTCAACGTGCTCTTGTGGCATCTGGCCGCAGGTGACAGTGGGTTCTTGATCATCAACCTACTCGTAGCGGTGCCGCAAACCTTTGTGGCAAGCTCGATTTACCCATACTGGCTTGGCACAGCACTGGCCACCAGCAACGGTTTTTTCTTCTTCTCTATCTTTCAGATCACCCTTCTGATAGGTTTCAACCGCTTCTCATGCGTTGTCCTGCCGACACTCAACCAGTTCGTTTTCTCCTACCGGAGCACCATGGGGATCGCTCTGTGCACCTGGTTTGTCTCGTTCTGTCTCACCGCGGCGCTGCATGTTGGCCTAGGTTGTCTGAAGATGTTTAGAGCATTTCGCTGGGTTTTCGTTTGCATGGCTCCAGCTCCTCTGTTGGGCGTCTTGTTCAAAGTGATGCGTGGCATGATTGTGCTCTTGATCGTCGAGTATGCCGTGCTGTTTCTCTGCATGCGTCTACAGAGCACCAATCTACTGGTGATTCAGGCGCTGGACAGCCGTGAAGAAGCGCAGAGGAAGAGGCGCGAACGACGCATTCTGGTGCAGGCCACCTGCATCTGCGGCATGATGGTTGCCAACAACTTCGCTTTCACCATTCCGCCGATCTTTTTCAGCCGCCAGCTGGCCAATATAGTGACCACCACCACCGGAACTGCCAACTCGGCCATCAACCCTCTCATCTTCTACGCTTTCAACAGTCAGATGAGAGAGAAGGTCAATAGCCTGCTCTGCATCAGTGGTCGTCCCAGCGCCAACAATGCCAACAGTCCTAAGAAGCGTGAACAGGATCCGAAAGTCAATCAGCTCGATGTACAAGAGTTGTAGCTGTCTCAGTCAACACGTGTAACAGGCTGGTGTGTGGGTAGACACAGCATCGGCATAGGACAGTCTGGCACTTATGCCAAATATGGCATGGCTATGGATATGCTACCTGTATTGCCTAGAGTACATACCTATGTACCATACATGTAACAGGTCATCCGCCGATGGGGGGAGGGGGGTTGGGGGGTCTGGCGCCGGCCGGGGGGGTCTGATCTAAAATTTTGGCAGGGGGTAGGGCACTAAAAAACGCTCAAAAATCGAAAAAATCGCCAAAAATCGCTAATTTGGGCTGAAATAGTAAGTAAAGTTTATTCCCAGACATACACATATAGAATAATGGAAGTACAAAGTATCGATAAGTGCGATATAAGTCAAGGAAAAGGCATTGAGTTAGCCAGATAATAGCTATTTTATAACCCAAGCCTATCTATTAGTAAAACACGAAAGATCTAAGCGACTGACTGCCTCTTTAAAGATTTTAACGGATCTCGAATGGACCACATTATCAGGTAAACTGTTCCATATTGGGACAACTCTACAAGCAAAAGAAAAATGTCTTGTGTTAGACCGTGCTCGTTGAACAGATAGTTGTAAAGAGTGGCTACGAGTTATAGTTTGGGGTGCTATAGAGAAAAACTCTTCGCATGACATATCAACTATGCCATGAAGCAGTTTATAGACGAATACAAGATCGGCTTGTATTCTCCTGATGTCCAAATACTGTAAGCCCGTAGCTACTAGACGAATTTCATAAGGGAGAGAACCAAGCCCAGGGATCTTAGAAGTAAAGAAGCGCTGCACAGATTCAATTTTCTGAATATCTCTTGTCAAATGAGGAGACCAAACTTGGGTACCGTATTCTAATCTAGGACGTACGTAAGTTTTGAACATTTTAATGAGAAAATCAGGATCCTTTAGTTCAAAGCATGATAGAATAAGATTGGCCATAACGCGAGCCCTATTAGTAATGTAATTGCAGTGGGTTGTAAATTTTAGGTCGGGAGTAATCAAAACCCCCAGATCCCGAACACATTCAGAAGTGGGAATTATTGTGCCATCAACTGTGTATTCGAACATTGAGTTGAGTCGGGGATACAGATGTAGGACTGAAGATTTATGCAATGCAATATTCAATTGCATAGCCTTAGCCCAATTGAACACCGCGTTTAAATCATCTGAAAGTACAGTATTGCCAATTAGTGTAGGGACGGAAAAATAGATTTTGGAGTCATCAGCAAACAGTTTTATTTTGCTATGCTTTAGTACTTCAGGAAGATCGTTAATATATATGAGAAATAGGACTGGACCCAAGACAGAGCCCTGAGGCACACCTGATTGGACTGGAATCCAATCAGACCTGTATCCATTGATACAGACCCTTTGGGCACGGTTATTGAGAAAGGCACTGAGCCATTTCAATAACTGGCCACAAATGCCATAAGCTTTCAACTTTTGTAGCAATTTCGGATGACTTACAGTATCAAATGCTTTAGCAATATCAAGATAGATAACGTCAACCGGTAATACAGCTAAAAAGTGCTGTTTTGCAGGCGATTTTGGCAATTTTTGTGTCTGAAATTCTAAAAAATTGCAAAAATTTGCTCAAAAATTTACTTGCCAGAAAAATCGGAGGGGGGTCAGCGAAATCGTCTTGGGGGGGCAGACCCCCAGACCCCCTGTTACATGTATGCTACGTACCCATAATGGGCATCGGTGCCGATACCAGATCTACAGTATGAATTTGAATGCAGTGGTGGTATCATACACACATATGATACTGTACCAAGCACCGATGCCCTATATGGTGAATGCCCGTATGTGCTGACTGATAGACATGTGTTAGACTCGACTCCGGTCTGATCTCCATCCACGGATGGATATTTTCTCTAAAAAGCCTCGGCCTGTTTTTTCCAGTTTTCCCGTTTTTTCCTAAATCGCGGAAAAAACTCCAGCTCAAGTTCTGAATATCCTAACCTTGTTTCATGATTTCTAACGCTTGCCAGCGCCTTTCTGAGTCTTTTTAACTAGATATACACGTGATACATAGATATAAATCACGAAACATAAGTACATGACAGATTCCATGAATAAATGATATATGCAAGTTTTCGTCCAGTAGTTTGCCCTTTTGTTTTATCACGCCAAATTTGATGATTTCTGTTGTTTTTCTAACAGTTTTGAGACAGTCCGACATATTATATACATCGCAAAAGTCCATTTTTAACTGAAAATAGCACAAATATGGCTATTTTGAGCTTGAGCCTTTTCCGCGATTTATCTTTTTTTCCGACCCTTGGGAAAAAATTGTTTTTTTTCTAAAAAACCGAAAAAACACACCTCACATCCTCGTCTCCATCCATCTCTTTTCAATTTGTTTCCGTCTGCACATTATGTAGCTTTACTTTTCTGTGATTTGTGGATTTACATCTATAGTGTATATATACTGTATACATAGATCTGCTTGGCGCACCTGTTTCCGTGTACCTATATATGTCTTCTGTCTTGATCAGTGTCTTATGTAGTCTATCTCTTTTGTTGTCTATTCTCAGCATCAGCAATAAAGCACAAATGAAGCTCTGACACAATACTAATCCTGGGGCTTTAATAGAACTTCTAGCTAATCAACCAGTAGCCAGATCATAAAAACAAGTGCTCTGACGAAAACAGCAGCTAACCTCATAAGACCAAACAAAACACTACAATGCCGAAACGTGATATGCTGAGCAACAACAAGCACAACAGGGATGGATGGATTGTCCAGGCGAGGCCGTAGTCGCTGCGTTAGGCCACACTGATCACGCACACGCACATCCTCCTGCTCTTCCTTAGCTGGTCAGAAAACTGAGTTCGTTGACATCCATTTTCCGGTTATAAGACCATGGTCTTCTAATACATAGGTGGTCAGAAAACTGAGTTCGTTGACATCCATTTTCCGGTTATAAGACCATGGTCTTCTAATACATAGGTGGTCAGAAAACTGAGTTCGTTGACATCCATTTTCCGGTTATAAGACCATGGTCTTCTAATAGGTGGTCAGAAAACTGAGTCCGTTGACATCCATTTTCCGGTTATAAGACCATGGTCTTCTAATACATAGGTGGTCAGAAAACTGAGTTCGTTGACATCCATTTTCCGGTTATAAGACCATGGTCTTCTAATACATAGGTGGTCAGAAAACTGAGTTCGTTGACATCCATTTTCCGGTTATAAGACCATGGTCTTCTAATAGGTGGTCAGAAAACTGAGTCCGTTGACATCCATTTTCCGGTTATAAGACCATGGTCTTCTAATACATAGGTGGTCAGAAAACTGAGTCCGTTGACATCCATTTTCCGGTTATAAGACCATGGTCTTCTAATAGGTGGTCAGAAAACTGAGTCCGTTGACATCCATTTTCCGGTTATAAGACCATGGTCTTCTAATACATAGGTGGTCAGAAAACTGAGTCCGTTGACATCCATTTTCCGGTTATAAGACCATGGTCTTAGTTAATTTGGCCAATTTTAACACGCAGGTAAATGTTTTTAAAGTGAACAGAATCTGTCTATCGTTAGAAAACAAGGACAGAAGTACATTCGAATGTAAAACATGATGTTCTGGTTTTTGTCTTCGACACAATACAGTACTCTGCTATGCTTCAATTATAGTTTTGATTTGATATGTCAGCGTGTAATAGTTACCGTTTCGGGTAGCACATCGTTATTGCAGTGCGCGTTTTGTAAGCGTAATTTGTTAAATTGCCTGTTTATGTGAAAAATTGCTATTTCAACACTATTTCCTTGAAAAACTTTAAAGAAAGTTTTACAAATTAACCTTAAAATGGTCAGGAATTCCAGGAACAACCATCTACATCAAAATCAATTTAATGTTTGGCCAAAAATCCGTTTTCTGAAGCGAAATAAAATTTTCCAGTTATAAGACCATGGTCTTCAAAAGGGCGCCAAAAAGTAACCCTAAATTTGGGCATTTTTCCAGTTATAAGTACTGTTGTCAAGTAAATTAGTTTAGTAATTTACTTACTTTTTAATTTACTTGCACCTCCACAAAATAATTTACTTACTTTTTAATTTACTTGGACCGATTAACCAACAATTTAATTTGATTTTAATTTACTTTCAACTTCTAATTAAATTCTAATTTACTTTTCTATGCAAAAAATTGCCGAAAATACCACAAAATCACCAAATATCCTAGTATGGATTTCTAGTAAACTGATGGCACTATGAATCTAACTCCATCCTTTTGTTAAGCTTCATGTTTTTGGTAAAATCAGTTGTTCAGAAATGCATTATAATTATTTTTTCTAGGAGCAAAGCAACAGATGTAATGCTTTGGCTAACACTGTAACTTATGGACAGACCGGGATTTGATGAGACAAAGGGGTTTTCATGCATCAGTGCATACATGTATCAGGGGGTCTGGCTGGGGACTACTCCCCCACCCGACTTAGGCCAGACCCCCCGGATGGGAACCCCCGAGACGATTTTCCCGACCCCCCTCCAATTTTTCAGGCAAGTAATTTGTTGAGCAAATTTTTGCGATTTTTTACAATTTCAGACACAAAAATAGCCTGCAAAACAAGACTTTTTAGCTGTATTTCAACCCAAATTAGCGATTTTTGACGAATTTTAGCCGAAAAAATTAGAATTTGTTTCGATTTTTGAGTGTTTTTAGTGCCCAACCCCTCCCAAAATTTCGGCTTAGATCCCACGGCCGGCGCCAGACCCCCAACCATTCCCCTCCGGCAGATGACCTGTGATGTATGTGATGGTTGCACGAAAACTGTAGCTTCACATTCTATACATAGTATAGGATTCGAATTAAGATTTCAGAGAAAATTGTGTTGAATGATCTGCTGCATTGCAGCTGGGTTTCCATTCTCAACAGTGAGAGCGTATGTAGATTCTGTGGTTAAATAGACAGAGAGAAAAGGCACAAAACACACAAAAGTTACATGCGAGAGCCAAGACTACCACAGATCGAATAGTCATTGAAGCAAATTACAAGTAAATTAGAAGTAAATTGAAAGTAAATTTTCCAGGCTTTTCGATCTAATTTAATTTACTTTTTACTTGCTTCGCCATTTTCGTTAGAGATTTAATTTTATTTTAATTTACTTGCCACTTAATTTACTCTTAGGAGGTAAATTATTTTCGAATTTAATTTAATTTTAATTTTAATTTACTTGACAACAGTAGAAGACCAGGTCTTGTAAGTGGAAAACTCCGGTACGGCCTAAACCGCTACACCAACTGTGCCGGTGTCGCGTCAGATTTGGTCCGGGCAATACTTGGTCCGGCCGGACCAAATATGGCACCACATTTGGTCCGACCGGACCATATCTGACAAGTTTGTGCCAGCAGATTCAGTCCGGGCACCGCAGATACGGTCCGGGTAGATGTAATAATTAAAGGTTTGAGTGTCTAAATAAGGTTTGTTCTAAGTTTTGAGTGTCTAAATAGGTGGAAATCTAGTCTTGATAATAGTGAAACTGTAGATGTTATATATTTGGATATGCGAAGCTTGCTCTTTTGTTTCGTCAGTGTCATCCGGGGTCCCTCAGGGTAGTATTTTAGGCCCGGTACTGTTTTTGATTTATATAAACGATGTTCATTTAATTTTTTCATAATTTAATTTTATTCCTTACGGAATCAGAGGCTGTTTGCACAATACTGTGCCCTTCAATACATAGTGATTTGTTACGAGTTTATCAGTGGGCAAATCAAATGCAATTTTCGGTGGCTATTCAGAAATCTGCTGTTTTGCATTTAGGATACGGTAACTCGAGAACTGAATATTCCATTGATAACATCCGGTTGCCATCTGTTTTCTCAATAATTGATCTAGGAGTTACCATAACTGATGATCTAAAATTTTAGTTGGTGGACTTGTTGATCTGCCCAAACAAAGTTTCTTTGAATTTGCGCAAACCACTACTCGTGGTCACCAGCTTAAACTGTTCTTGAAAAGGTCAAATTTTGATCTAAGGAAGAACTTTTTCTCAAATCGAGTTGTTCAGTGTTGGAACGAATTACCATCTGAAATTATTGAAGCGAATACAGTCTCTCTATTTAAGTCAAGGCTTCTAGCACACGACCTCAGTAAGTTCTTTAGGGGTGGGGCAGTAGCCGGTCAAACGACCGTGTCCGTCCCAGGATTCTGAATGATTTGTTTGTGTTTGGACAAATAAACTAACTAACTAACTAAAGGTAGGGAGTAAAACCCATTTGGCTATGTCAGGCCTCTGATAAGAGGTAGCCAGCGGGCTGGCATCATTGTTTTATTTGTTCTTCAACTATATTATTACTATTATTACACGCTGTTTGTTCGACCTATTGGAATTAAACAGGAAATTGTAATGCCCGGACCAAATATGCTAGACCCGGACCAAATACGCGGCCGGACCAAATATGGCGTGACACCGGCACAACAAGCACATACTCTACTTACATAGGAGGCTGAACGAAGAAAGAAAACGTTCAGCTTTCTTTGCGCTTCACTAAAGCCATACTTTCTCAGTCACTACTAGATGAAATTTTCGTAGTGAAGGTCGATTTGTACTTCTGCCAGCCGGGTGGCACTGGCGCTTTCTAAATCGCTGCCAACCACTCGATCCGATCCGATTTGCGGGGGCCTTACGGCCTGCGATCAGACTCGTGGTCCATTTCGCTACCCCGTGATTCGTCATCTCGGACCTTTCCCTTCTTTTACTGCCAGCCACTCCTAGCCATGCTGCTGGGTGCCGGTCACCAGGAGGGCGGCCGGCGTGTTGATGCCATGATTCTGACAGCTACCGACGGCCGTCTCTGCCCCATATGCCAGAGTGCTCCCAGCATAGTTGGTTTCTCAGATAGCTTCTGACATCGTAGATCTTCTTCCCAACGCGGCATGCTTTGTGGAGCGGCTTCGGTGCAACGGCAGATCCAGTCGGTTCCCATTTTACCTAATCGCTGTCACCAGCTTTCCTTTCGGTGGCCTGGGTGGAGCTTTGCGCCGACGACCAACTCTTTGCGGCAAGAAACTTGCCGCGCCGAGAGAATGAGCGCACGACGTCGCGCACAGTGGCTATGCGGCCTAAACCACTGCACCAACCAACTGTGCCGGCCTACCACCAACCACTCAATTTAGACTTCAGTAATACCAACGCGGTGGCACTGTCACAGGCTGCCGACGTCTAAGTTGCATCGTGTTGGTGGCGATTTAGAAAGAGTCAGTGTTAGACAGGGTAAATCGGCCTTAACCCCGAAAATTTCACCAAAAACGTAGACTAAACCTAAGCTCGAGAACAAGTCTGACCTTGATACACGTAGTTGCCCTTCCCGAACTGAGGACAGTACATGCGAACAAGGTACCTCTCTCAGCGGGTTTTCCAATTGAATGCCCAGCTGTCGCATTGCAAGGAGCATGTTTCCCATTGAAGTGGTAAGGTTGGCGTAGATGATTGGCTTCACCAACTCATAATCGCGTTCCGACAGCTCCTTGTGCAGCAGCCTAGAACTTTTGTCTCCTCAAATTAGTAACGTCACTTTATACTGATTGACACTAACCGTGATTAAAGGTGGATTCATACTCGTGTAGAAAAAGATCGCCAGGCGACTTTTCTACAGGGGGCACATTTGTAGTAATACACGTACCAACGCGCCACACGTCATGTTCCAGGTGTTGTTGCAGGCGGAAGATGTGACGGGGCGCGTTGGTGCGTATATTACAAATGAGTCGCCCTACAGAAAAGTCGCCTGGCGATCTTTTTCTACACGAGTATGAATCCACCTTAACATGCATTTTGCGAGAAAGTCAACTTAGGATGTTCAAGCAACTTTTTTCGCGGATCTGCCTGGTATCCAATTATGTTAAAATAGATGTCAAACGAACACCAACGGTGCATGTTCGAACATCAGTGACCCCATAGAACCGGAGCTACACCCCCTCAAAGCTGGGTGGGTAGCCACTTTTTGGGCCTTTTTTGGACATTAACTGAAACGATCACCATTCACTGTTTCTTTAGATACAGAATTGGTGTGCACGTGGTTGGATAGCCCAGACACTTGCCTTTCAGGCACTGCACGCAGTGCTTCCGGAACATACCAGATAAGCGAGATATTCTCCAAAAAGTACGAAATTTAGCGAAATTCGGACTCGATTTTTTTCCGAAAAATCGCTGTACCTTCTGCCACATATGCGGCAATAAGCTAATTTTTGCTCAAATGCTAAAACACAAAACGCCAAATAAAATTATCCTATTTCGGAGGCAAATTTTTGGGTGTAGGGGGTGGGTGTTTTGCGATTTGAAGACTGTCAACAAAATTTTTTTGCTCATAATGAAGAACAAACCTACTACTCAGATGCAGTTTTACTCGTTGATTATGAATATGAACTCGGTTTGGTTGGATTCCTTTTTGATCGGGAGAAATTTGCATACAGATCCTTGAATGGCTGTATTTCTAAAGTGGTACTGCTCATTAGCATTAGCAAAAACCATGCTAGAAAGCAGTTTTTCTTATGTAGTTTTTGCTGCTGATTCTGAAAATAACCATATTTTTTAACTACGTTGCGTAGTTCTGAACATTTGGGCAGTTTGAGAATTTGCAAACAAAACAGTTGCACTTGGTGCATTTGCATACAATGGTGGTTTGAAATGTTACTCAATTCTGTCATTTGCGAGATACGGAGCCATGGAATTTGCATCACCTAATGCAGTTTTTACCGCTTATTATGAAAATTACATCTATTTTTCAATCGGACTGCTTCTGAGTGAGTTATTTAGTCCTGGTGCCCTGTCATCCACATTGTAAATATTTTATGAAACAGATGCATGAAATAGTACGTATTATATGAAGTTTTCTTCGCTGATTCAGATTATGACCTTATTTTTGCGCTACAATGACCCAGTCACGAGTTATAGACCTCTAAAGTTACATCAATATCTGTGTTTTCAGGAGCAGTATTCTGGAAATAGATAGTCTGTTTTTCTGAAATTCACTAATTTCTCATATTTTTGACAGACTCTCTCTTCCTTCCTCCACCGCAAAGGGGCAGGTACCAACCCTGCACCCCATGGATACGCCACTGGATTCTAGTGCAGACAAGGAGTTACCAACCAAAACAAGCAAAACCTACCTCATCTGTTTCAAGACCGTGCTTTTGCCGGACTCTCCAGCACCTATAATAAACCGAGTAAATTATTTGCTTAGGAGTTTTGCTGTTGGCTACATCTCCACTATACTATACCCTGTACAGACTAAGCTAGGTTTCGCTGCAGAATTGCGAGGGAAGCAGCGTGCATTTCACTTATGCATGACGCACTGATGCTCCGATTTTGATACATCGACACTACCCCCCCACCAATTTGGAAGTACCAGCTTCTGTTCAGCACTGTGATCAAATGTTAGGCTTCGACATTGATTGCGGATTAGGCTTAGGATGAACTTAAACGTACTTTTAGGATCTATCTTAGCCTAAGCTTAATCAGTTAGGTTTTCGCTAATGTGCGGGGATAGTGTCCCACAATTTCCATTCTTTAGCGAAAAACAGCAGCGCCGCTACGCCACTTCCATTCCATCTCTGAAAATTGGCTACCGTAGTAGATAGATTGATGTTTTCGTGTTGAAAAACCAAAGACTATGTTGAGTATGGTAGCTAGAAACGAACGGATCTAAGAGAATCGAAAATTTTTTATCAAAGCAGAAACCGAGTGGATTGTTAATGGCCTATACGTAGTAACTGTCCGGTTGCATAAGTGAATGCAGCTGCTGTCGGCATACAGGTCATCCGCCGAAGTAGGTTGTAATGTGTTGTCCTCTGTATGGTGTACGAAGGGTGTGCGTACATACAGGTTTTACTAGATACACAAATCTTAGAACAGACCGCCCTGTAGCTAGGGCTAAGACCAGACTCCCTCAACACCTGTGGCGTCCGCCGCCGGCCGCATTAATATAAACATGCCAAACCGATGAGTGATGTGTAACCAAACCCTAGTTCTTTGGCGGCGGACGTTGGAGCGACACAACATTACCCCCCTCCTCTAAAAGCGTTAAGGTTCGGGTGAGTAGCGGTCGGGCGGACAACTTTTGTTGACGCGCTGAGAGCGTCGGAGAGGTGGTGCAGGGGCAGGTTCAAGCATGTTCGGTTCCCCCAGCTCAACCGTAAGCCATTGCTGGTCGGGGTCATGATAGCGCTTCATTTTGCGCGCATTCCATTTCTGCCCATCGGAAAGCATGTACATCCATTTGCCAAGGACTTGCACAACCTGAAGCGGCGCAGAGAATGGCGAGCGGCCTTTGTGTGCATGCGGCAAGCGTACTTGAACCACATTTCCCTTGCGAAACGGGCCACGATTGCGTGGCAGCAATTGCGGGCGTGGTGTTGCCGTGCTTTCTGTGGCAGCCGTAGGTGATACCACAGCGTCTTGACGCAACACGGGCTGATAATTGAGACGCAATTTGCGACCAAAGAACTTTTCGGCAGGGCTAGCAGTGTTGGGCATTGGCGCGGTAGAACGGAAGTTGGCTAGCACGCGTTCTATGCCAATCTCCCAAGGAGTTTGCGCGGCAGCAAAAGCTTGCACTGCGTGCTTGAGAGTGCGATTAAACACCTCAACAACAGCGTTTTCCTGCGGATTGTACACAGCAGTCGGCATGTGCTTGATATCTCGCGCGTGCAAAAAGTCAGCGAACTCCTGGCTGCGAAACTGCGGGCCATTATCACTGATAAGCTGCTCGGGGTTGCCGTAGCGCGCGAATAAGTCGGACAACCAGCGTGTGATGCGGCCGGAAGTGATATCGTTGGTCAACAGAACCTCGGGAAAGCGCGAGTAGTGGTCAACCACAACAACAATGTAGCGCTTGCTGACCGGTGCAACATCAAACGGTCCAGTTATGTCAATGCCTATGCGGGACCAAGCACTAGCGGGCGGCGCAACTACTGTAGCAGGCACGTTCGCCTGGGCGGCCGATTTCTCACTAGCTTGGCAGGCAGCGCAGTGGCGCACAGCATGCTCTATGTCGTGGTCCATACCAGACCACCAGAAACTCTCTCGCAGTTTCCGTTTCATACGCACCATACCGGGGTGACCTTGGTGCGCAAGCTGAAGCAGGCGCTTGCGCAATGTAACAGGCACGAGAATGCGATCGTTTTCGCGCGTGACATAACCAGCTTCTAATGACAGAGTGTCGCGAATACCGTAATAGGGCCGCAATTCAGGCTTCAGTGCACTTTTGGCTGGCCAGCGCGTGCGCACGTACTGGGAAACCAATTGCAGCAGCGGGTCGGCAGCAGTAGCTTGCGTAATGTCAGAAAGCGGCAAGCCTTGCTCCGTAACGCGTTTGAGCATTAAAACGTCATGCGAGTCAGGCACAGCGAGTTCCTGTGCTTTTAGCGACAGGCGCGACAGCGCATCGGCGACTTGATTCTTGCTGCCCTTGCGATACTCTATTTTGTAGTTGAACATGGCCAGTCGATCGGCCCAGCGAACAAACTTGCTAGACTTGCGCTGGTCAGCTTGCGGACTAGCTATCAGCGTTTGCAAGGCGGCATGGTCTGTCCGCAGCGTAAACATGCGGCCCAGTAAGTACTTCTCGAAATACTCACAGCCCCAAACCGCAGCTAAAGCTTCGCGTTCACTAGTAGAGTAATTGCGCTCGCGCGGCTGTAAGGCATGCGATGCAAATGCGATTGGCACTTCGCGTCCATTTTGCATCTGGCTGAGAACTGCTCCAAGTCCCACATCAGAACTGTCCACTGTCAGGAACGTCTCACTGTTGGGCTCGAATGTGTAGATTTTGAGCTGGGCGGCAGCCATTCGCTTCAATGTGCTGAAAGAAAGTTGACACTTTTTATCCCACACAAAGCGAGTGCCTTTGCGAGTCAGCGCACGCAGCGGTTCCACATAAGAAGCAAGATCAGGCAAGAAATCTGAATAGTAATTGATCATGCCCAAAAACGACAGCAGTTGCTTTTTAGTGCGCGGGCGCGGTGCATTCTGAATTGGCGCCAAGTTCCTAGCGTCCGGCCGGATACCATCATCGGCTGTAATCACGTGACCCAAGAACGGAATTTCGCGCACAGCAAACATGCACTTCGCCAAATTCAAGCGGAAATCTTTGGCGGCAAGCTTCTCCAAAACTGCGTGCAAATTGCTATCATGCTCTGCCTGCGTAGCGCCGTACACAATTATGTCATCAATGTAGGCCTGCACGCCTTTGCACTCTGCAAGCGTTTGAGGAACAAGGCGCTGGCACACCGCAGCTGAGTCCTTGAGACCCATCGGAAGCCTTTTGTAGCGGCGCAGCCCTTGATGTGTTAGCGTGGCAGTTAAGTCGCGGCTGGCTTCGTCCAGCTGAATGTGAAAAAACGCCTTAAGCCCGGTTCACAATGTGGAAGACAGAAAGACAAAAAGACAAAACGTCAAAAAGACACTGTTCACAATGATGTCTTTTTGTCTTTTCATCGTGTCTTTTTGTCTGTTTGCCGTGTCTTTTCTAGATGGGGAAATTTTAACTTTTGGGCCGGCAGAACAGACAAGCGGGCCGTTTTCGCGCACAAGCGCTGCTGTGACTGGCTTTAAAACACACGGAAAACGCTACAAACGTACAAAATTTAGCGCCTATATGGTAAATTGAGTCGGCGAATTCAATGCTGGCAATAGTTTTTTGCTATCTCTAATAGCTCAGGTGGTACAGCTTTGAGGACGTATTTTGAGAGGCCACTAATACATCATAGCTCATCAGCAACACCAGATGATTTCCATATGAATCTGCGAGGCCGGATATTTCTCTATAGGCTACGTATCGCTGTTTGTCTTGACTGCACTATGGGTGAACCTCGTATAGTCGATGAAGACCTTATAGGAGAAGTGCAAAAGTTTCGTGCTCTATATGATACCAAATCGGGTGATTACAAGAAAGCAGATCGTGACCAAATTTTTGCTGAAATCTCGAAAAATCTACTCGGCAATTCGGACCGCGGTAAAGAGTGCAAAGAGAGGTGGAAGTCCATCAGAGAAAGCTACACCAGATGGCTGCGTCGACAAAAGACGCTCAGTGGGCAGGAGAGAAAGCGCGGCGGCTCTACAAGCAATTATTATCTGGCCCCATACCTGAATTGGCTAAACGAGCACGTCAAAACTCGAGCTGAGCGATCGAGTAGTTTGGCAGCTAGTGTTCTGCTAGACGAAAGCAGACAGAACTCGCCGGCAGCGTCACTGGCATCTGTGGAGACAACTCAGGAGCTTCCTGAGGAAGACGCACCAGAAGAAGGCGTGGTAGAGGAAGGCGCAGTATTTGAGACACCGTTGCGCACACCCGCTGGCGAGCCGAAAGCTAAGCGCAGCAGAAAAGAAACTCCAGCCAGGGACAATAGTGAAAGACTAATTGAGGTACTGTCTGGTGCCTTGGAAGCAATGAAGGCATTGCAGAGTGATCCTACTGAATCGGACGACTGTCACTACTTTGCAATGGAGTTGGCAACGAAGTTAAGGGCGCTACCTCTACAGGTGCGTGAACGCGTCAAAATGACGATCAACCAGGTAGTTTTTGACGCTACCTTTGGCCCCTCTGCTTTGCCTCCAGTCGATCAGCAACTTGCTCCGCCAGGCGCCCCCTTTATTCCTTTTCCTCAACCTATGCCTGCTCCAGTGGTACCTCCGAATCCATATTATCAACCTCAATAAAGCGGCTACCAAGCATCATTCTCAAGTTTAGAACAGCCACCAAGGAGTGACTAACTATGTTTACATTTGTTCTACATATGCAGAGCTTTGTATGCTATACAGTACATAAATAGTCATGCTCCTTACACTTTAACCATTTTGTCTTGCCACGAAACCGATCCCTTGGGGGAAAGAAAGTAGTCTTTGAGTAAATCCCGAGTTTTCTTAGCGTCCGACTTTGGATTATTGCTCCCGGCTCTGCCGAGGTCCCTCAGACCACCGGTGCTGGTTGCGTCCTGTCTCCATTCGCCTCCGATGACAGCACCCTGCGCAGTTTCTCTGTCAGTGAAGTTTACTGGACAGTAGTTGTCCTTCTGACAACTGATAAGGTAGTTGTGGAGTGCGCATGAGGCGTAGACAATGAGGTCTACAGTTTTTGGCTGGCATTCGATTGGCCTCCGAAATACTCTCCACCGCGCAGCCAAAATACCGAACGCATTTTCTATAACTCGTCTTGCGCGAGACAAGCGGTAATTGAAAATCCTTCTGCCATAGTCCAAGCCATGCCGAGCGTAGGGACGTAAAAGATCAGTTCGCAACGGGAATGCTTCATCCCCAACCATTACGAAAGGGAATGGGTTCTGGGTTTCTGGCAACGGTCTAGGGGCTGGAATGTTTAGTGAACCATCATCGAGTGCTGCTTTCAAACTCGAAGAGCCAAACACTCCTGCATCGCCTGCTCTGCCAAAAGATCCAACGTCTATATAAGTAAAACGATAATTGGCGTCACAGGAAGCCAACAACAGAGTACTGAAAGTCTTCTTATAATTAAAAAAATTTGAACCGGAAGAAAGTGGAGCCCGAATGACTATATGCTTTCCATCAATTGCACCGATGCAGTTAGGAAACTGCCAGTTGGACCAAAATCCGTGCGCTACATCACTCCAACTGGCTTCATCTCTGGGAATATAGAGGAATTCTGAGCCGATTATATCCCAAATAGCTTTGCAAGTTTCCCTCACTATCATACAGACAGTACTTCGGCCCATCCTGCCACTAGACGCAATTGTCTGAAAACTGTCACCTGTTGCCAAGAATCGAAGAGTGACAGCCAATCGTTGCTGGGGAGAAATAGGTTTCCGGATCGAACGCTTAGTTAAAGCAGGGCGCAACCTGTCCAGAAGATAGTCAAATGCGGCCGTGTCCATTCGAAAGTATTGGACAAACCTTTCTCCATGAGCACGCAGATCATTGTACAGACAATCAAACTCGCCAAAATAATCCCGGGTTCGATTGACAGGGTGAACCCACCACCGTCGCTTTCTTTTAAACAAAGTCTCCTCTTGGCGAAAAAGTAGTAGTGCCGCAACAGCAGCTATTGACACGGCAGACAAAATACCCTTTTTGCGCTTGACAACTTTCATTTCTGTTGAGCAAAGATTTGTTACTTTCAGCTGTAGAGCTACAGTACCTAATCTGATAAATGAAAAGGCTTCAAAAATGTACTCTGGCCTGAACATCCAATGTCTTTTTGTCTTTTATATTGTGAACAATGTCTTTTCTGGCTTGTCTTTTTGACTGTTTGACTTTTGTGTCTTTTTGTCTTTTTGACGTTTGCCTTTCCTATTGTGAACCGAGCTTTAACTATGTCTAGCTTGCTGAAAAGCTTGGTGCCTTGCAATTCGAGGAACAGCTCCTTCACGTTAGGCATTGGGTAGTGGTCAGGCACAACATATTGGTTGAGAGGCGAGAGATCAGACGTGATCCAATATGAGCCATCCGGTTTGGGCAGTGTGACCATCTGCAACTGCCACTGAGCTTTGTCTACCGGCTCCCAGATGTCATTGTCGTCCATCTCCTTGACCGCTATTGCCACTTGTTCACGTCGAGCGAACGGCACTGGACGCAGCTTTTTGGCAACCGGAACTGCGTTATCAGAGAGCTGAATGTGGTGCTGAAAGTCTGGAAAGCAACCAATTTTGTTGGACAACAAACTGGGAAAGTGCTCGGCAATGTATGCAGCATAATCGCGCGATGCTGTGTCTGCTTTGGCTTTGACCAAACGCACAGCATTGTCAACTTTCAGCAGTTTCAAGGGCGTAATGAGATTCTTGCCCACTACTGGCACACATGAGTCACCGACAACGTAAATGCGGGCATGTTGCATGCGACCGTTGATGCTAACATTAGCCCCGAATGAGCCGCGCACATCTGCGATAGGACTATCGTCAAAATTGCGCAACGGGCAATTGTGGCGGCTAAGCGGCATGTCAGCGAAGTGCGCGTTGTACTGCGAGCTAGTGACTGTAGTGGCGTCCGACCCAGAATCTAGCTCGCAGTCTATAGGCACAAATCCTTTGCGACTGAGCACAAACATGCGACAGCAAAACTCGGAGTCTGGCGCGTGCGGCGTACTAGCCAACTTGCTGAGCCGCAGCGCTTTTTGACGAGCCGCGCCGGCTTGTCGTTTACTAAAACAGCAGCGCTCAAAGTGACCAATGTTGTGACAAAAGCGGCACTCAACGTTTAGCGCCGGGCATTGCGGCGATTTATGCGCGTGCGTTAACTGACCACAACCAGCACAGGGCTTTGGGTCAGCTGTGGATTTGGCCGAAGTTTTGGCTCGAAACCGTCCCTTACCAACAGGATGTGCGCCCAAGCTACCCCCTTTTTTGAAAGATTGAGGTTTGGTTGAACTAGAACCCAGCGCCCCAACCTTAGGCCCTAAAACAGAACGAGAAACAGACATATTTTGCAAATCAGAGGTAGCAGACTCGATCGATTGAATAATAGTCACAAAACCATTCAAATTCAAGTCGTTTTGGCGCAACAACTCACGCTTGGCATCGGGATTGAAGCAACCAATGGCCAGCTGTGTAGCCAAATGTTCGTTCTCGGTCGGCCGCTCCGAAACGACAGTCCACTGCAAGCGATCGAAGTTCAGTCAGATAGTCCGAGATGGACTCTGAGGAAGCCTGCATGCGAGTGGCAAAATCGTAACGAGCACGCACGATGCTGGTCGGCTTGTCGAAAAAAGTCCGAACGGCAGTGGAGAAGTTGGCGTAGGTCGTCTCAGTGATGTCCTGAACGATCGGCTGCGTGCTGAACTGACGACCACCCTCAGTGCCCAGCTGCTGGTAGAGCAACCGGTTTTTTCGAGTGTCCGTAAGCTGCTGTCCTTCTGGCAGGGAATCGGACAGGAGAGCGAGCCAGTTATCAAACCGGCTGAACCAGCCTCGAAAGTTCGGCATTTCACTGGCATCCATCCAGAATGGAGGCGGGGCCGGAAGGGAGGGTGACGGGTGAGCCATGATTCTCCTGAGTTCGAATCCCACCTGCGTCGCCAATTAATGTGTTGTCCTCTGTATGGTGTACGAAGGGTGTGCGTACATACAGGTTTTACTAGATACACAAATCTTAGAACAGACCGCCCTGTAGCTAGGGCTAAGACCAGACTCCCTCAACAGCTGTGGCGTCCGCCGCCGGCTGCATTAATATAAACATGCCAAACCGATGAGTGATGTGTAACCAAACCCTAGTCCTTTGGCGGCGGACGTTGGAGCGACACAACAGGTTGGGAGCATACATGGGCCTTAGGGTAAGGGGGTTTACCCCCCTCGCCGGCCAATATCCCCTCGGCCGTTCATACGCCCCCGGCCGGTCTGACCCCATTAGAAATTTTGGCGACATTTGAAAAATTTTATCGACCTTTTTTCGGAGTCATACCCCCTGCGGTCCATACCCCTCGGAAAATCCAGCGACCTTTTTTGGGAAAGCAAAAAATTTTCGGTCACACCACCCTCGGCGGCCCATAGCCCCCTGCGAAAATCCGGCGACCTTTTTTGGGAAACTGTTTTTATGTATGCTCTGCAACCCCGACGAAAAGCCGCACCCCTTCCATTTTTTCCGGCCCATGTATGGTTGGGACTCCCAACTTGGGAGGGGGCTGGCGCCGGCCGGTGGGGTCTGAGCCCAAATTCTAGGGAGGGGGTTGGACACTAAAAAACACTCGAAAATCGGAAGAAATCGCAATTTTTCGGATAATTTGGGCTCAAATACAGTTAAAAGGTGCTGTTTTAAAGGCAATTTTGGCAATTTCTGTGTCTAACATTGTGACAAATCGCAAAAATGAAAATAATCGCAAAAATTACTTGCCAGAAAATTGGAAGGGGGTTGGGAATAAGTCTCCGGGGGGGTCTGGCTCAGGGCTGTTGGGTCGGTTTTTCCTCGGTTTTTTTTCCTAGGGGCTCGGAAAAAAACTAAAATGCGGAAAAAACTCTAGGAAGTTTTTAAAGGAAATAGGCACTGGTAACTGGTTAAATTCGCTTCAAATGCTTTGAATTTACGTTAATGCCTTACAAACATCTCCCTGGCTTAACTTAGCTTTTTTGGCAAAAAATACCGGTACCATTTTCAGGCAACTTTTATTATTGCATTTTTGTTGTTTTAAAATCAAATTACAACTCTAAAAGATGAGGTTCGTAATAAAACTCACGCTATTTCGTTAAATTCTGCAATAAAAAGCGATTGTTGAAATTTTTTTCTGTCATCTCGGAAAATAACTTTTGGAAAAAAACTGGCTTGAGTTTTTTCCGGAAAACAAACAGCCCTGGTCTGGCCTAAGTGGGATGGGGCAGAACCCCTGTATGGCTGTTGGGTATTGGCCCAGTGCATGTGTACCTATGAACTTACCTAAGAGCAGAAGTTTGACGGTATTGGTGGCGGCCATCTTGTCCTGCAGCAGTTCCTGCTCGATCTCCAAGTTTCTGATAGTTTGCCGGTTCCGCTCTGCAGCAGTTAGAGCGCCAGGGCCGACCGTTGAGCGGCAAGTCAGAATCTTTCTCAGCATTGCCAACCAGCTCAGTGACGACAGTCAATCGGTCAACTGGACTTGCTTAGCGCTTTGACAGGTGAAAACTTAATGACTGACGCCTACCTACTGATTCAGCACTGCACTCCTTGCCATTGAAAATTGCCAGCGAAATCCAACCCGATTAACACAAGACAAAGATTGACCCAAAAAGTTAGTCTAACTTCATCCTAAGCCTAATCCACAATAGGTTGGAGCCTAAAACCTGATCATAGTTCTAAATAGAAACCAAATACATTTTTGGTACATTTCGGAAAATTTTGAAACAGCTATCGATTGGTGCACATGCCAAAGCTGTCGGTTTAGAAGTGCGCGAATAGCACAGGTTTGAATTTCGGTCGTTAGAGGTCCCAAAATTGACCAAAAAACGGCTGGCGAGCCAACTTTGAGGGGGTGTAGCTCCGGTTCTAGGGGGCATTTTTTTCAAATATGCGCCGATGGTCATCGTTCGTGGTCTAGTTTATGCTAACCAAATTTTAGCCCCATCCGCGAGATCAGCCAACTTGCCTATGGGCCACAAGCTGACTTGAAATTCTATGAGGAAATAGGTTTCATCCAGTCCCGCATCTGAAGTTGTTCAATGTGCCACATACACTGGACTTATGTTTTCTGGTTTCTTTGTGAATTCTTAGTAATCTCTCTTCTGTATGTACTATGCAGACGTACACAGAGGCAGCTAGTATGTTAAAAAAAGTTACAAGTCAAAAGTTAAAAAAAAAAGTCGGCGTATCGCAACTGCTGAGTCGGCGTTTGGCACCTGTCCTGTTCAGTGGTCGTACACCCCAGCAGGCGTTTAGCACCTAGTCGGCGTATGGCACCTGAATCGTTAGCGCTAAGTTGAAGCAGGGAAGAAGTTTGTATCACCTTGCGTGTTGAAACATAGCATTATTCTAAACATAACTTTAATAGTAACATCGTACACTGTATGCTATGCACAAAAGCAGAATAACTGTGATCACAGCAACAAAGACAACGACCGTGTTTAGCTGCAGGTAGTGTGGCCGGAATTAATTAAATTACTACTATGTACCATCGACTCTGCTGTATAAGAACAGAGCCAGACTTATTGGCTACTACCAATCTGATTGCGTCGGAGCCGAGCAGACACAGCTAAACAGGTGTGAAAGGAGAATTGGGTTCAGACAGACAAGCAATATCAGAATTCAGTCCACTGACAGACTGTGCGATGTCGATCGGCAGAGAGAATCGAGTGTCCATGCGGATGCCAACACGTAGCCGTCACGCATGACCTACACACAAGACAGTATGCAATGCCAGAGCAGTAAACAGGGTTTTGAGAATTTTGAGGATTAATACCCGCGTAAAAATACTGTCTGAACTAACTGCAAAAATACCCATCAAAACCAGACATGGGCAAAGGGGGGGGCTGACCCCCCCTCAGGCTCTGACCTACCCCCCCCCCCTCAGCCGGCCGCTACCCCCCCTCAGGAATTTTTTGGAAGAAGTTTATATAGAAAATTATGATAAAAATATGCCTGGATTAGGTGTAAATGAGCTCAGAATAGCTTATTTTAGCTTATTTTAATGAAAAACAAGCCAAAAAGCCTTGATTTTAGCAAAAAATCGGACTTTTTGGCTTACCACCCCCTCAGCCCCCCTTCAGGAGCTCCTACCCCCCCCTCAGGAATTGAAAATTCTACCCCCCCCTCAGCCGAAATGCTAGCCCATGTCTGATCAAAACCCTATGTTTGCTTTAAAACTTAAAACATGCAAATAACCCTATTTTTATTTAAAATGTGCAAAACAAGCCCGTTTTTTATCTAAACGTGAAAAAGCCCATTTTATTCGACATAATACACTTAAAATGCATTTCTTTAAAGCACGTTACTTTGAGATTTTCAACATACATGGATCGGAAAAATCCAGAGGAGGGTCTGGAGACATCGGGGGAGGGGGGGTCGGGGAAGGGGGTATGGGCCGGCGATTTGAGGGGTATACCCCTCACCCCGCGGCCCATGCATGATTTTGAAACCCAAATTAGGGTTCCGCAGTCCTCTTTAGGGCCTCCAGAAACGCTGTTTAGGCTGTCTGAACCCAAGTTAGGGTTCCGGAACCCTATTTAGGGCGTTTAAAAACCGCTTAAAAGGCCTTTGGTAACGGAATTTGGTGTTTTCGCTGGGGATTCCGTCATTTTTGGTTGTTTTTACCTCTATAAAACGCTATTATCTGGCAGTTTAAATTAGCGATTTCTAGCTTTGTTATTAAAAAACGTGCTAAAGACGTATTATGCGTTTGGGAGCGGTTTGAAATTTTGGATCACCTGTCAGGGCGAAACGGCCCAGGCCCCCGTACGGCAGGCAAGCAAACCCACTACACCGCTTATTTCGCTGGCCGGGACCGGACCAGTATCATATGTGCCACAGTTACCATACGGATTTGTATAATAAAAGAAGAACTAACTCATGTGCTTTGGAGAGAATCTTTTCGATTTTAGTAGACTTCACGTTCCAAACGAAAACATGGCCGTCGGCCGAGCCACAGGCGCAGTACTCCATATTGGGACTGAGACAAGCTCTCGAGTAATCGCACCCCACTCGGAAGGTCTCCCCGCTAAAACAAAACACCACTTAACTCAGTCATCAGTTATTCCTCTTTACTACACGGTGTCCTAATACATCGATCACATTAGTTTTCAGCAATTGTTGACCAATTAAGCTGAAACTTGGAACATAATTAATAAAATACTCGCAATTCTATCTGTTAAAGTTTGGTGCACTAGGCTTCACCTAATCCTGAGAAATTCTCGAATTCGTAAAATTTGGTAACAAAAATAATGTACTGTTAAAAATGGAAACCTTTCCTTCTCGGTACCGTTCCTGCAAATGTTCACGACAGCTTGAACTTTGGATACAACTACATACCATATATGGTACGAAATGAGAACAGAGAACACAGTGGTACCATATATGTGGTATGGTACCGGTACAGGTACCAATGGGAAGGTAGGGGTACCATATATGGTACCACCACAGTCCCCTAACCTGGCGGTACCACTATGTGGAGCCACTAGCCTAGGTACCGTACCATATATGGTGCCGGCACCATAATCGGCGTTAAGTGTCAGACCGTATAAGGCAAAAGTTGGACTTACCAGTAAGTGTGGACGACTTGATTGGTTCTCAAATCGATTAAGTTTAGCGCGTCATCTCTGGTGGAACAGAGAAGAAAACACAAGTCTAAAACAAAACAAAATTACTTTGCTGCCAAGAAACTTGCGTAGAAAATACTGTTGAAATCTTAAATCGATGGACATAAATGCTTGATGATCGAAATCAAACGGCCGTCATTCGGTTAGTTTTGCGCCAAATTTTAAAGAACTTTTACACGGCAGGATTTATATTCCCTGCTTATAGTTTTAGTCTGACTTGATTCTAGCCTGACAGGCTTCTCTATTTATGACTATCGCCGAATTGCCGACCGTACATGAATTTTCAGGCAAATTTTTGCAATTGTTAAAATTTTAGACACTAAAACTGCTAAGATAAACTGTAAAAGAGCACTTTTCAGCTGTCCTTGAGCCCAAATTTGCAATTTTTGGAGCGTTTTTCGGCAGTACCCAGCGCCTAGCCTGGAATTTGGGCTCAGGCGCAACGGTCAGCGTCAGAGCCCCACCCCTTTCCCCATCTTCTTAAATGTGTATGATTGAACTAGAAGGTAGCAAAGCATACCATTAGACAACTGAACGGACGTAATTTTGCCATCTATCAACAGTTCTCTGGCTTCTGAGTCCATGCGAGTGTCCCAGAACCTAAGCTTTCTGTCAAAGTGACCGCTAATAATGCTGGCGCCTGCGCCGTCATTGGTTATCAGATCGTGACACGTTGAACCGGCGAATAGCGTTCGGAAGCCTAAAATACAGGCTTCTTCACATATCGCCTGGGGTTTCGCAAGCTCAGAACTTTTTGTTTTGTGGACCGAATTGACTGATTTTTGCATACATGTAACAGGTCATCCGACGATGGGGGAGGGGGGGTTGGGGGGTCTGGCGCCGGCCGGGGGGGTCTGAGCCAAAATTTTGGGGGAGGGGGGTGGGCACTAAAAAACGCTCAAAAATCGAGAAAAATCGCAATTTTTGGCCTAAAAATCGCTAATTTGGGCTGAAATACAGCTAAAAAGCGCTGTTTTGCAGGCGATTTTGGCAATTTTTGTGTGTGAAAGTGTAAAAAATTGCAAAAATTTGCTTGAAAATTTACTTGCCAGAAAAATCGGCGGGGGGGGGGTCGGTGAAATCGTCTCGGGGGGGGGGGGGGGGGGGTGGCAAAAATCGGGTTGGATATGATGCGTGGACATACAGTAGTTCACTAAAATATTATTTCAAATTTCCGTTTGTTTCATGATGGAATGCCTGAAAACGGACAATTCTACCGCAAAACTGAAATTTCCGACATTGGTGCCAAAATATTTGGATAGTCCGTGAAGAGGCTAGTGTTAGGGTGTTGATAATTTCATTAACCAAACCGGATTGACGCTTCATTCAGTTTCCAACACAACCCGACGATTTCAGCAGTTGTTACGGCTTTTTCGGCGGACGAATATGCAAAATGTGCAGCGTGGTTTCAGCAGACCAAAAAGCACACTGATGGAGCAGCAGGAGAAAAAGTTCTGTCTGGAATTTGAAGACAACGCGAGCCCATGACCCTTTCATACATGGGCCGGGGGGAAGGGGGTATACCCCTCCCCCTCGGTCGGCCATACCCCCCTCCTGGAGGGAGGAAATTTTCGCTTATTTAAGGCAAAATAGGCGTTTTTTTGGCCTTTTTTCGGGGGACCCCCCAAGGTCTCAACCCCCCTTACCCCCCGGGTTGCGGGTAAAGGGCTCACATCACACCCAGAAAGTGATAAAGCAAGTGTGGTCACAAGATCTTCAGCACTCTACACAATACATCAATAATGCGAATGTTGAAAGGGTCTTGAGCGACCCTTGCGAGGTTGTGGGACAGTTTATACAGAAGGGAACTGCACACCACATAGCCCGGAAGGTAAGTGCCCAGTGGTTTTGATCAGATCCTGAGCTATGAGGAAGCATACATGGGCCGGGGTAAGGGGGTATACCCCTCCCCCTCGACCGGCCATACCCCCCTCCCCCACCCCCCTCCCGAAGGGAGGAAATTTTCGCTTATTTAAGGCAAAATAGGCGTTTTTTGGCCTTTTTTTTCGGGGGACCCCCCAAGGTCTCAACCCCCCCTACCCCCCTCCGGATTTTTCCGGCCCATGTATGGACCCTTCCCCACATCCACCAGTGGCATGAATCGCTGATGGGAGAGGGCAGTAAGTACGAAAAACTTGCAAACGGTGTCTTTCAAGCAGATCGCCGGAGTACCAAGAGCGGCTGCAGAAAATAATCGAAAAAACAACAGTGGCGGTCACGTTTCTACATACATGTAACAGGTCCAGACCGGTTTTATATTAAATAATCCTATCTAGGGTTTTTTAAGGTACTGGACCTGTTAAATTTTCCTAAATCTGTGAAAAAATCCTACGGCTAGAGTAATCGCGGTAACATTTAGAGTGCGAAATGGTATTGGGTGTATTGGGGTGTTTTCTAGGTGTTTGTGCCCAATACTAACTGGTATCTAAAAATCGAAAAAATCTACGTTGACCTGAAAAGAATCCAAAAGGTTAATCGTTTTAAGTTTTAAGCCGTTTTTGCGTTGAGTTAATCACATTTCTTGTATTTATAGATTATATTGGGTCTGTTCTCTCACATTCAGCAGAGTTGGTAAGCAAAGGGATAGTGGATCCTATATAGCATTTTTACGATAGGATTTTTCAACGGAACACCAGCGTGGCGGGAGGCAGACATGGGCAAAGGGGGGGGCTGAGGGGGGTTGGCCCCCCATCAGGCTCTGATCTACCCCCATCAGCCGGCCGCTACCCCCATCAGGAATTTTTGGGAAGAAAAGAATTTTGTATAGAAAATTATGATAAAAATATGCCTGGAATAGGCGTAAATGAGCTCAGAATAGCTAATTTTAACTTATTTTAAAGAAAAATAAGCCAAAAACCCTGATTTTCGCCAAAAATCGGACTTTTTGGCTTACCACCCCCCTCAGCCCCCCATCAGGCGCTCCTACCCCCCCCCCCCCATCAGCCCACCCAGGAATTGAAAATTCTACCCCCCATCAGCCGAAATGCTAGCCCATGTCTGGCGGGAGGGGTAGGGGCGATTTCCGTCAGGTGGCAGTAGGGGGTTTCGCTCAGTAGAGGGTCCAAAATTTATGAAAGATCCAAACGCCTGGAAATGCGTTTTTAGCACGTTGTGTTTCAGTAAGGAGGCTAAAAATCGCTATTTTAAGCTGCCAAATAGCGTTTTAGAGCTAAAAACAAGCCGAAAACGAGGAAAAGCGCTTCTAAAAACACCGATTTCTCTTAAATATCAGCAGTGGGAACGCCAAATTCGGGTTCCAACTGCTTTTGAAGCGAATTTTATGCTAAAAATTAGATATTTCCGAACCAGTTTGTTATAACTGGAGCCGCTACTAGTACTTTTCTGGGTTGGGGTACCTAAACTGATTGGCCTTTCTAACTAGGGGCGAACCCCCAAACCGTCAGTACATGTATGGTCACGTTGAAGTGCAGAACTAGTGGTGTAGTGAGTGGAACTCGTTGAAATTTGAAACAGTAAAATGCGAACTATGACCGCAAGACATATCCAAACATGAGCCGATTCGGTCCTCAATAAGTGTTATGACCCTGTAAAATGTAGTAGTGTTGTTTGCTAGGCTATCTTAGTAAAAAACGTTTTTGTCTGCCTTTACTGGAGTCCGCTCAAAAAGCACTCCAGAAAAATTATGGCGCTGTATTAGCTTTACTGGTGTTATAAGCAGCCAAACACGTACATCGTCTGCTCCTGAGATCCCACAGTTTGATGGTCTTGTCGTGCGAACCGGAGACAATTTGAGTGGCGCTGCGATGAAACTTGGCCGCGAAAACTTTGCCGGAGTGACCGGTCAAGGAGTCCTGAAAAGGAAGCGAGGTAGAACGGTCAGAATTAGGCAGTCACCAACTCACTCTGCATCTCTGGTCGGCCAACGTCCAAATTCTAATGGCGAAATCGTTGCTTCCACCCAGTACTTGTCGCTCTTCTGCATCGAAATCCAGACACATCACAGCCTGATTGCTTCCCGTTAATGTACTGACCGGCCGCTGCTGCCCTGAACAGCACAGTTAGTTAGTTTGGCAGCGTCTGCTTTCAACTTAAACTAGTCTAACAAAACGTACGCACAAAGCGAGAGAAAGTTCTGGGTAAAATATTACCGCAAAATTTAATGCGAATTTTGGATTTGTGTTGGTGTTGGTCAAAGAGCAAGAGTGAGAGAGCATACCGTCCTGCAGTTCCCAGACTTTGAGCTTTCTGTCCGAACCACCGGTAACAAACTTTTGACCAGACGGAGAAAACAAAATGGCATTCACTTCACTCTCGTGAGCTTCCTAAATCGGAGATGACAGTCTTCAAGAGAAAGTACGATATGCAAAGGCAAACTTGTCTAAAACTCACGAATTTCAACTTGCATCTAGTAGGCACGCAATCGCCCATAGCGCCAATAGGACCAGGACCGTCGATTATTTCAAATCTGAAATTGAATGTCTAGCAAGATATAAGTTCTAGATCAGATTCTGTCACGGTACTGCTTAATAAAACTGGCCAAAAGGCAGACTAAAAGTAAAAAAGCTTATATACAGTGTTGGTGTTGGACATAAAACGACCATTTTTTCGATTTTTCTAACAAATTCAAACGGCCGCCATTCCGTCAATTTTCAACCCAATGAAAAGATTTTTGGCACAATTATTCACAGTTTGTTTTAGCCTGCTGCCTACTAGCCTGGAGTTATAACCTATCCGAAATGAACTGACCCGAATTTTCAGACATCAATTTTGAACATAAATATCTCACAAACGCTTCATCGGATCTTTCCCAAACTTTGCAGGTTAACCAATCTATACATGGACTAAAAAACCTGAAGAGGTCAGGTTTCTAGCACAACGGGTTAAAAAGTAACACAACCAAGACATCACAATGAACACCTAAATTAGGCTATACAGTCGTGCATTCTGTACAGAGGATGACACCCTCATTTTTGAGAATGCCAAATGACCTTCCCTGAAAGTAAAAATCCGTCAGATTTTTGAACCGGCAGCGCTAGGAAGCTGACCTCTTCAGGGTTCTAAGTCTATATAGGAAGATTGGTTAAGCTGCAAAGTTGGGATAGATCCGACGAAGGGTTTGTGAGATATTTATGTTTAAATTTGTGCGCCTGCAAATTCGGGTCAGTTTATTTCAGATGGGCACAATTGCCGGCTACCGAAGGCTAGGACTTGGTCAAAATAAACTGTGAACAAATAATAATAATAATAATAATAATCGTGCCAAAAATCTTTTCAGACGGTTGAAAATTGACGGAATGGCGGCCGTTCGAACTTATTCGGAAAAAATCAAAAGAAGGACAGGCGGTCTTTTTTATGGCCAGCACGGCACTGTACTTGTTGTCAAGCGGAACAACATGTTGCTTGGCGGCGGCAGCCAACTTGTCTTGCAAACCTTGCTCTTTACTCCTGAAATCAACATAGACAACAAAAATTGCAGAGCAGAACAACTGCTACTACTTTTGATCCTGCTCGTTCTGCTTATTGACCAGGTCGACTTCTTTCTGTTTTTCCACGCGCCACCGACTAAGCAGCTGTTCATTTTCGTCCATCACCTTTACATACTTGTCATTGAGCGCCTTATAGACTGCATCCAGCGCCAGGTATTCGTCGCGCATATGCTACAGCCAGAACAACACAGAGGCTCTGACAGTTCTTAGTCTGACAAGCAAAAAGAACCTGGTTGGCTTTTTCTAGATCGCTAATTTTCTCTTCTAGACTAAGTAGTCTTGCTGTTTGCTCGGAGGCAGCGTTCTCGGATTCGGTCAGTCTAGATATGTACATGTTCATCAGAGTTAAGTAGGAACATTACGACACACTGTACAGACATGGCTAATTAGAAGATCGGTTAACCATTCTCAGGCTTCTCCAAATAGTAACTTCAAATGACTGCTATTCCGTCAATTTTGCACCGAGGTAACAGATTTTCTTAGTGTTTATTATACCGTAGCAAAAAGCTTTCAATTCGGTGCAAAATTGACGTAATGACACACTGTATTCACAGCAGCTAAAATTTAACTATCAAATAGCATAATCCTTCTTTCTTTTGCAGTAAGCCGAACAGCGACTGCTTAAGCAATCCTACTGAAGATTCAGTTAGAAGTGCCTCTAATAAAAGCAATTGTCAGTGAAATTATGCAATTGTGGGCAGTGTTCGGTGCCTGCGTAGCCGTTTTCAACTAAAGTCCATACCAAAATGATTGGCGGTGGCGGAAAAAAGCGATTTTCTCAAAAACTTTCTTCAAGACCCCAACTATTTTATATCAATCGATAGCAAATTACAAGTGCTACAAGATGCGAACGTCAAATCAAAGGTTCCACGCAGTTTTGTATGTGTTTTACGGGAAAAACCAATTTTCGACAAAATCAAGTTTTTATAGAAGAGTCAAATCGACCAGCAGACTTCAGATTCTTGTTCTTCGTGTAATTGCGAGTTCGCTGATATATACATGTTTGGGGATTCTCGAATTAGTTTTCGGGAAAAACGCGTTTTTCGGAAGGGTGTACAAGTCAAAAAATTGTCTGCGATCCGTTTTACTATGGAAAATTGCCCAACATTTTTCAAATTTGACCCAAACGGTATAAACGGCCTCAAAGCCGGCTCATATTCACGAGTCAAACTTAATTTTGGTCCATAGAACCCATTTTTGCAGTCCGTTTGGCGATATGTAGTCGTGTTTTCCAGTTATTTTCATTTTAATTGTTTTTTTGCAAAATTTTGTCTGATTGGAGCAGCTACTGTGAGTCTCTTCAGATGTTGCTCAAAATGTAACTCCTGGGGTAATTTTAGATGCTGAATTCATTTCTGTCACCTAGAACACCGTCAGGTTACTGCAAACCTAACTTTCGAGCACCCCCTATTTGGTATGATGTTTTAGCAATCTGACATTGACATCTTTGCTTGTTAAAAGAACACTGATTAATGCTTACGCCATCAAGTGACTCCAGCCTCATGTCTAGAGAAGCAAGTTCTTGCTCAAGGTATATCCTAATCTGCGCAAGTTTCGCTCTGAACACTAGTTTGCGCAACAGCTAAAATCAGCTTCGTTCATGCATGGGATGATAAGATAAGCACATAAATCGATTCTAGAGTCCTAAATGACTCTAATAATACTTTGATTAGTGTTCTAGCTCAAAAGGTTGCAGTGTTATGGCCGATCAAAGTTGACTGAAATTGCCAAAAATGGCCCATTTGACCATCAACTTTGACCGGCCATAACTCTGCAAACTTTTGACCTAGAACAGAAATCAAAGTGTTATTAGAGTCGTTGAAGACTCTAGAATCGATTTATGTGCTTATCTTATCATCCCATGCATGAAGGAAGCTGATTTTAGCTGTTGCGCAAATTAGTGTTCAGAGCGAAACTTTCGCAGATTAGGATATAGTACCTTGAGCAAGAACTTACTTCTCTATAACGTTAGACATGAGGCTGGAGTCACTTGATGGCGCAAGCATTAATCAGTGTTCTTTTACCAAGCAAAGATGTCAACGACAGATTGCAAAACTATCATACCAAAAAGGGGGTGCTCGAAAGTTAGGTTTGCATTGCAGTAACCTGACGGTGTTCTAGGTGACAGAAATGAATTCAGCATCTAAAATTACCCCAGGAGTTACATTTTGAGCAACATCTGAAGAGACTCAGAGTAGCTGCTCCAATCAGACAATACTTTGCAAAAAACAATTAAAATGAAAATAACTGGAAAACGCGACTATATAGCGCCAAACGGACTGCAAAAATGGGTTCTATGGACCAAAATTAAGTTTGACTCGTGAATATGAGCCGGTTTTGAGGCCGTTTATACCGTTTGGGTCAAACTTGAAAAATGTTGGGCAATTTTCCATAGTAAAACGGATCGCAGACAATTTTTTGACTCGCACACCCTTCCGAAAAACGCGTTTTTTCCGAAAACTAATTTCAAAATCCCCAAACATGTATATATCAGCGAACTCGCAATTACACGATGAATAAGAATCTGGAGCAGACATGGGCTAGCATTTCGGCTGAGGGGGGTAGAATTTTCAATTCCTGAGGGGGGGCTGAGGGGGGTAGGAGCGCCTGAGGGGGGGGGCGGAGGGGGTGGTAAGCCAAAAAGTCCGATTTTTGGCTAAAATCAAGGTTTTTTGGCTTATTTTTCATCAAAATACGTTAAAATAAGCTATTCTGAGCTCATTTACACCTAATCCAGGCATATATTTATCATAATTTTCTATAAAAAAATGTTCCACAAAATTCTGAGGGGGGGGTAGCGGCCGGCTGAGGGGGGTAGGTCAGAGCCTGAGGGGGGGGCCAACCCCCCCTCAGCCCCCCCTTTGCCCATGTCTGATCTGGAGTCCGCTTGTCGATTTGACTCTTGTATAAAAACTTGATTTTGCCGAAAATTGGTTTTTTCCGAAAAACACATACAAAACTGCGTGGGACCTTTGATTTGACGTTCGCATCTTGTAGCACTTGTAATTTGCTATCGATTGATTTAAAAAAAGTTAGAGGTCTTGAAGAAAGTTCTTGAGAAAGCCGCATTTTTCCGCCATCGCCAATCATTTTGGCATGGACTTTAGTTGGTTAACTGATTTCAGGAGCAAAAGTAAAAAAAAAGTTGTCGTATCTAGCTGTACTACCACGCCGGACACCTTTTAAGCGATTGTCAAATACTTTTAAAAAACCAAAAATTTTTGGCAGTCGAAACGTGGAACCCGGAAAAGGGTGAAGAAACGGTTCTTCTGTGAGAAGTGGTTTTTTAAAAACAGCCTCCTGTAGTATGCAGACCGGAATACACACTTGAGCTGAAGCATTGCGCACTCCTTCTCGCTGTGCTGCAGAAGGTTGTTGGTATCGATCAACTGTTGATCGTTGATAGCCTTCGTTTTGTAAATCTGATTTAGCTCGGCGCGCAACTCCAATAATTCTTCAGCGCTCACCGGACTGACGTCGTTGCTGCCTGCTCCACTGAAACTTAATTATCTACTTACAAATTGCATTGACCATACCAGAATGGCCAACCCCTCACCCCCGAGACCAAAACAAACATTATGTAGCAGCTCCAGTACTAACAAACTGGCTCAGCTATCACTAATTTTCAGCTTAAAAGCCTTGGACAACCGAATTTGGCGTTTTCGCTGCTGATTTTTAATCGGTATTTAGAAGCCAGTTCTGTCACCTTTTCGCCTTTTTGGACGTTATTTGAAATAGCGATTTTAGACTCCTAGCTGAATAACACGTTCTAAAAACGTATTTCTGGGCGCTTCGGAGCTTTTTAAACATACATGTAACAGGGGGGTCTGCCCCCCACCCGACTTAGGCCAGACCCCCCGGATGGGGACCCCTCGAGACGATTTCACCGACCCCCCTCCGATTTTTCTGGCAAGTAAATTTTCGAGCAAATTTTTGCAATTTTTTACACTTTCACACACAAAAATTGCCAAAATCGCCTGCAAAACAGCACTTTTTAGTTGTATTTCAGCCCGAATTAGCGATTTTTGGCAATTTTTAGCCAAAAAATTGCGATTTCTTCGATTTTTGAGCGTTTTTAGTGCCCACACCCCTCCCCCAATATTTTGGCTCAGACACCCCGGCCGGGGCCAGACCCCCCAACCCCCCTCCCCCCATCGACGGATGACCTGTTACATGTATGCTTTTAAAATTTTCACCCCCTTCTTGGCGAAACCTCCTTCTCCTTAGGTCGGCCCGGAACAGTTACATGTATGAACTGGCTGATTTTTGGTTTAGACTAGTCAATATACTATTATTTCTTGACAAACCTGCTCACATAAGCATACCTCCAAAGGGGCGAAAAACAATTTTTTCATCGAAAATCATTTTGGACTAAAAATTCTTAATCTACTCGAGAAGTTACCTAAAAGCCCCAATTTTTAAGTCCCAACCCTTGTCAGTAAGAAAGAAGAAATTCGAGCTGGTAATTTTCGTCCCATAGTTGAGCAAGCCGATTGCCAATGGTAGTGGTACAATAATTGTACCCCCACGTTGGGAACGACCGGAACCGGATTTTTGGGTCCGATCGGAATCGGAACTCAAGTACAGTTCCGAATCGGAATTTTTCGGAATCGGAACTTTTTTGAAAATCGGCTTAAAATTTTGGAATAACTTGTTTTTGGCAAAGAAACAGTGTTTACGCAACCATCCTTTACAATTCCATGCAAACATCCAGTACAAATCACCATGTCAAACGATAACAATGCATCAAAATCGCAAACCATCAATAGGTAAAATTCAAAGTGTGTAAATTATGCTTAAAAAACAACAATTTTTCAACGTTTTCAGTAGAGTGCGAACTGGTATTGGGTATTGAGTGTATTGTGGTGTTTTCCAGGAATTGGAATTGCGTATTGGGGTTTTTTTATGCCCCAATACCCACTACTAATTAGGACCTATTAAAATCGCTGTTGAACTGAAAAACTGACCTGAAAAAAATCAAAAAGATTGACCGATGATTACAGTAGGCATAGAAAGCCGTTTTTTTCGTTAATAAACTAAAGGTTAAGAATGTCTTATACTGTCCGCTTTTCTAGTACACCAGTAATTAGTTTAGTGCAATTCAGGGCTGTTTGTTTTCCGGAAAAAAACTCAAGCCGGTTTTTTTCCGTTTTTTTTCCTGTTTTTTTCCGGTTTTTTTCCATAAGTTATTTTCCGAGATGACAAAAAAAATTTTTAACAATCGCTTTTTATTGCAGAATTCAACGAAATAGCGTGAGTTTTATTACGAAATGCACTAATTTTATGTTTTAGAGTAGTAATTTGATTTTAATACAACAAAAATAGAATAATAAAAGTAGCCTGAAAATGGTATCGGTAATTTTTGCCAAAAACAGCTAAGTTATGCTATGGAAATGCTTGTAAAGCTTCTATTAACGTAAATTCTAAACATTTGAAGCGAATTAAGCCAGTTATTCCGCCTCTTTCCTTTAAAAACTTGCTTTAGTTTTTTTCCGCATTTTAGTTTTTTTCCGAGCCCCTAGGAAAAAAACCGTTTTTTTTTTCGCGAAAAAAACGAAAAAAAACCGACCCAACAGCCCTGGTGCAATTTCTCTGTTCTTATCTAAGATAAACGTTTGTGATTCAATTGAAATTTGTCATTTTAGTGATGAATGTATTAGTACTGTACCCAGGGGTGCGGGTCTGGTACACCCCTTTCCGGTGGAGTAAGAAGAAAAAATCTGCGGAAAATAAGAAACACTCTAATTCAGTAGCTCATGTACAGGCTAAAACTGTTAATTTCTGCATATTTTACCCACCATAACGGCTTCTAAATGCTTTCTTAAAGGCTAATTTTTAAAAATATCTCGCGCTAGTTGGTTGGACAAATGGCCCAACCAAGCCTCTTCGAAATTTTAATCCCTGTGAAAGAAATCCTGTGTACACCACTGGAATGTACCTTGTCACTAAAACGCAATTTTTGGCTCAGTTACGCAAGTATTGGGTATTGGGGGTCTCAGGTATTGGCATTGGTGTTGGGGCATTGGGTTTTTCAGGTATTGTTCGCACTCTAGTTTTCAGGCTTCAAGTGACTTCCGTTACCTTCCGAAACGTGTTTTGGCACTTTAAACGTCCATTCACTGGCTTTGATCAAAATCTTTGAGGCGTTTGAAGACTGCCGAGTGCTTCAGACTCAGGTGCTTCCACAACGGAGTGGTGCTAACTTTTATTTTTTACTTAGTTGGATTACAGTAGGTTATGTATTACTGAACTACGCAGATTGTCGATTGCACAGCAAAGAAGACACGCAATAGCATGCAAGAAAAGGTGTTTGATTTCCTAAAAATTTAGCAAAAGTTCCGAAAAATTCCGAGACCTCCGAGTTCGGAATCGGAACTGCTAGTTCCGATCGGAATCGGAATCGGAATCGGAATTCCGGTCGTTCCCTACCCCCACGTTCGCGGCCTGTGGTGGTACCATAAGGTACCGGTACCATAAACGGCCTTAAGTGCCTGACTGTAATAGAGTCGAAAGCAATGTTTAGATTCAAATTGACAGAACTGAAAGAAACTGAAAAAGCAGCCGGTAGGAATGAATAATAATAAGAAATAAATTTACTTTGCATGGCTCTCCTTCCGAAGTCGGTCATTATGACTGCTTAAGGCTGACACTCGCTCAATCAAATCAGCGTCTGCAACCAATTTTCTGGTATTACCAGTTATTTAGCAATATTCCATCTCTGCACGGAGCATGGTTTTAAACCATACATGTAACAGGGGGGTCTGGGGGGGTCTGCCCCCCCCCGACTTAGGCCAGACCCCCCCCAGATGGGACCCCCCCCCCCCCGAGACGATTTTACCGACCCCCCCCCTCCGATTTTTCTGGCAAGTAAATTTTCGAGCAAATTTTTGCAATTTTTTACAATTTCACACACAAAAATTGCCAAAATCGCCTGCAAAACAGCACTTTTTAGCTGTATTTCAGCCCAAAATAGCGATTTTTTCGATTTTTGAGCGTTTTTTAGTGTCCACCCCCCCCCCTCCCCCAAAATTTTGGCTCAAACCCCCCCCCGGCCGGCGCCAGACCCCCCCAACCCCCTCCCCCCATCGGCGGATGACCTGTTACATGTATGTTTTAAACAATACACAGAAAATCCAATAAAGTGGCATTCACACTCATATAGAAAAAATCGCCTAGCGCCTCTATCTGTACGGCGACAAATTTTCGCTTATTTAAGGCAAAATAGGCGTTTTTTGGCCTTTTTTCGGGACCCCCCGCCGCCCGAGGTCTCCACACCCCCCTCCGGATTTTTCCGGCCCATGTATGGTGTAAACGTGTCGCCAACAGAAGAAGCCGCCAGGCGATTATTTCTACAGGAGTATGAATCGTTGGTATGGCGCACGCTCTGAAGGACGATTTCCAAACACAAAAAGTACGCCTACCCAAGGGACGTATCAGTATAAGGCACGCGCCAGAGGGGCACAATGATAAGGAAGTTATTTAATTAACGTACAGTCGATTTCTGACCTGTACTGAGTTCCCCAGGTACACCTAGGGATGGGACCGGTATAATACCGCATAGTTTTTAATCTGAAGTTACATGGAAATTTTCCAACAGAAAAAAAAGGAAAATTACTGAAAATTTTCCGGAAAATTTCTAAGGCGGTAAAAATGAAAGAATGAAAATATTCATTAGAGGTGTCTTTTTCAGCTGATGCATTTCCGGCTATTAATGCGATCTAAGCAGCTTTAATTAGGTCCATTTCTGGCTGTATTTCCGTATTGAATTCAGTTTGTCTCCCTCCGGGCGGGGGTGGGCGACCGGTGTATGGCCGCCCGAGGGGTGGTATTGGCCGGCGAGGGGGTATTCCCCCTTACCCCACGGCCCATGTATGGTTTACCCTTGTTAGAAGCGCGGTGGGCACTTCAAGAATGACGACTTTTTCAATTACAAAAAGGCATATTCTTGGCATTACTGCGGCAGCAGAAATAGAGATTGGGGATGGGCTATATGTTAATCGGTTGTCTAAATTCAAGAGATATCTAACAGTGAGGCACTTAACGCCGTTTATGGTACCGACACCATCATATATACCGGTACCATATGGTATTGAAAAAATATAGAAACTGCTCGTCATATAAAATAAGAACACAGAAGGTGACAAACCATTGAGACTTGTAATAAAATATGTTTTAGCCTTTTTGGAATAGTACATAGCTACAGTATAATCTGTCATTTCTAAAGGAAACCGAATTTTCCACAGTGCGCAGAAAGACTTTTCACCCCATATTTCATATTCGGCATACGGTCTCAGAGACTTCAAGTGATGAAAGGGAAGAGCTTGAATTTAGACAACTGCCACAAGCTCTAACGCCAAGGTTCTTAGCTAAGTTTTGGAGAAATCGTATTTACCGAATTTTTTGCTGGTAGTCAAACTTTGAAAATTAGTCATTTTAGGCACATAAATGCAACATAGAACGGCGAGACTTGCAGAGAATAAGTAAAACTCATCCCACTGTCCAGTTCTACAAAAATCTGCATCGATTCTACCATTTTTAAGGATCAGGTGTAGATGGGGGAATCAGGAACCGATCCCAAACAGAAATTAATGTGCTTAATGATCACAATTAATTATAAATTAGCGAATTCTATCGATAAATATGGACTATTTTTTGGCAAAATTCCAAAATTTCAAAAACGTCTAAAATCGTCATGTCATATATCATTTGAAAGCCCTTCGCCTTCATGATCCTACATCAGCATAGGGCATGCCCCGGGGGCATGTTTTGCGAAATATAAAAGTACCACTAGAGACGCCTCAGTATATGTAGGCACGCTCCGGATGGCCTGTTTTCCAAATATAAAAATACCCCTAGGGGGACGCATCAGTATAGACACGCTCCGGAGGACCTGTTTTCCAAATATAAAAATACCCTAGGGGCAGATATGGGCAAAGGGGGGGGCTGATCCGATCCGATCCGCTACTCTTCCCTCAGGACTTTTTTGGAAGAATTTTGTATAGAAAATTATGATAAATATAACCTGGATTAGGTGTAAATGACAATGAGCTCAGAATAGCCTACTTTGACTTATTTTAATGAAAAACAAGCCAAAAAACCTTGATTTTAGCCAAAAACCGGACAGGTTTGCCCGCCCCTCAGGAATTGAAAATTCTTCCCCCCCCTTCAGCCGAAATGCTAGCCCATGTCTGCCTAGGGGGACGCATCAGTATAGGGCATGCTCCGGAGGGCCTGTTTTCCAAATATAAAGATACCCCTAGAGGTACGCATCGGTATAGGGCACGTTCTGGAGTCGTATAGTCATAAGAAAGTTAATTAATTAATGTATAGTCCATTTCTGACCTTCCCTGATCCCCCCCAGCTCCACCTAACCCGGTTTTTGGATGATTTTCTGGAGACCGACCCCAACTACAGGTCCATGATCCAAATTAGGTCCGTCCACCTACTCTAGATAGAGCTAAGAGTTTCTCGCTTATTGGAGCATACTATCATACGGTATTATACGGTAGGAAGAGAAGACCAGCGAAGCATACGTAACTAAATACCACCAAGTGCCTCAGCCACAACAACACCTTCCTTAGCTAGTAGATCAAAAGTGACGCACAGGCTGCGAAGAATCCTTCGAACTGAGCCACCCTCTGGTTTCGACCGCGCAATCGATGCAGCAACATGTCCCGGCCATCACAGCTCATCATATCGTTCCTTTACGTTAACAGTAGAACACCGTGCACTTTCTGTACAGCTATGGCACACAAATGTCTCCTCAACCAGTCAACAGACAGAATATGCTACTCTCCACATATATTCTATTATATGTTTGAATCTGAATCACTCACTCATTTCATTTGCACGTGTGACGCTAGTTTGTCGACGCGGGGCATACAGTAACCGTTGAAAAGAAAACTTTCGTGAACATCAAACAACAACAACTACGGTTCCTGAACGCGACGGTACACACGATACTATTTTATTTTTTGTTGGTTGGGGAAATCACATCACTCGGATTGCAAATTTTGAACACAGATGAAAGAATGGGGTATCAAATGACTTCTGACGATCTCTTGATTATTATTTTACACATCAACATCTAATTACTGCATGCTATATTCTGCTTTTTACGTGTTTTTGGTTTCGGAACAAATTCTGTAAAACGTGCTCACCCAAATTGTAAATCATAAAGAAATATGACCGAATGCGACCGGACAACTGCTTCTGACCTCCATCTAATTTTTTTGCACACTAACACACGAGCACATCCACAACCAATTACTCATGCTATCTCAGATGATTACGCGCTCTAGTCATGTCGCCTTACTTCATCGATTATCGGCCGATTACCCCCGGCACCCCACTTAGAAAACTTGTTATAAAATTTATACGCATACAGTAGACGTAGATTCGTGCCCAAGAAGGCCATATCGGTAGACCATTACCCTAGCTACAGAACAAGCACAGTTCTTTAATGAGAACGACCGAATGTGGCTTCAAACGACAGCTCTCCATCTCCAGATTTTTATTTTACGCATCGAAAACCATTAACTCGTTTCAAATGAACGAACGAACTTTTATCGCCCAACACAAAACAAAATATGAGTTAGCAAGCATGACATAAACGCGGTTACAGTATAAAACGACAGGGGACTCAAGCTATTTCAGAATAGGTGACTTTTCAGTTCTATTCTACTATAGGGGACTCAAGCTATTTCAGAATAGGGGACTTTTCAGCTCTATTCTACTATAGGGGACTCACTCTCTCTCTATAGGGAATCAATGGCAAAATGCGTGTAGACTGTCCAGGACCGAGTCGAAATGGTGGACGGGATCGATTGGTGTTATATTGGCTCCGGCCATTCTTCTTCGCCACCAAGGGCGTGATTGTTTGCCAACTTTCCTAACAAAATACGTATTTGCTTAAAAAATTATTGCGTAGGATAACGGCTCGTCGGCAGTCGGAAAGATCCTGTTTTCAGATGTTCTTTAGGGCACGGATCACCAGCTGCTATAAATTTTCGATCATACCACCAGAGCGTAACCAACTCGGCTCTCATTGCAAAAACCGAGACCTGTTTCGTTGTCGGTTATTTTTGGTTGGTCCAGATTCTTTCTTCACTAGGATATAAGGTTTGATTTAGTAGAGTACTGTTCCTCTACAGTCTTTCATTCTTGCCATAGTCTGTGCAACTGTAGAGCAAGTAGGTAGGTGGAACGGATTTTGGTACAGAAAACTAACTTATTCTAAGGCTGTAAGAGCGAATGTACTTCTACCATCCGGGCAGCACTGGAACGCTCTAAATCTCTGCCAATCACTTAGACTTCGGTGGACTGTAAAATGCCAACCAGTGTTGTGCCTAGCTTAAATTTCTAAAACTCGGTAAGTATTCAGTAAGTAAATCCATGATTTTTTAAAATTCGGTAAGTACGAGTAAGTACTTGGTTTTTCAAAGAAAACCCGGTAAGTACTCAGTAAACAATTCAGTAAACTCGGTAAAACCTTCAACATTCAGAAATATGTTACAATTATCTGAAAATCTTTCCTGATATAGCTTTTAGCTACTGAAATTTTTACTTGTGTTTTGCGCCATGCCCATTTCACATGCTTTACACCTGTTTTTTTCACTTGTTTTACTAATTAGCATGGTTGGAACGCCTTAAAATATGCACACAATACATAGCAGTGAGAGGCTTTATATCCAGCTTAACATGAAAAGCCTGGAAAAATTGGTAAGTGAAGATTTGTTCTAATTTTCATCATTTCCCTCACAGTTCAGCAGACCGATAAAAAATGTCAATCAAAATTTAGCTATGTTGATATAGTTCCTAATCCTAACCTAAATACCTAGTCTTTGCATCTGATTATAGCAATTCTACCGCGCAAACAAAGTTGGTGTTATGCAAGCCGTGAAAATCGCAAAAAATTGCAAAACTACATAAGTGTCCTAACCCGACACTTCTCTTGTTGGTTCCACCTCGGGTCGTGGACAGATGATGTTGCAGAAGAGGAGAGAAAAGGTGTTGTTTTTGGTGATTACGTAGATTTTGTAGAAATGGCCGGTTACGTCAATAAAACGATAGCCGACCGACAGCAAAACACGGTAGAAAGGCAGGAAAACACGTTGTAGCGCAGTTACAGGAAAGTGTAGAAAGAAGAAAGTTGAAAAGAAAACCGGTTTGACGATGGCTGTTGACGACGCTCATTTACCGCCCAATAAACATGTTACTGGGGAGCCGAACGGAAGCGACCTGAGAACCACTCGAGCCACACTGAGGCAATCGGCGCGGAACGCAGCAAAGCCACACTACAGGCAGCTAGGAAGACGGAGGCAGCTCACTTCAGGAGACGACCTGAGCCTTGTCGCGCAGAGAGGCAGCTTGTCTAGGTTGACTTTAATACGCAACCAACTGCACACAAGAATAAAACACAGCCAAAGTGAAGAAACCAGACAGGCTTAGGGCCCGCCAGACAGACGTAGAATGTTCTAGAACCTATCACTCAAAATATCGACCAATCACTAGCCTTCGTTCTTCTCGGCCCTCTCCTGATTGGTCGGAAGAACCGCGACGAGCTCGGCGATCGGCGGCCAAACCACGCCCTGTCTCGTGTCTTGCCGTAAGAGCCGGTTCTCGCAGCGCACCCTGAATTGGCAAGCGGCCGGCGGCAGTTCAAATAGGGCGGGTCTGTACATTGCCCCCTTCTTAGTCGGCGACGTCCTCGGCGCCGTAGCTCTCCGCCGATTCCGATGGTAGGTCGGTCACGTCCAACTCGGTCTTGAATCAGAAAAGAGACAGGGAGGTTGCCGCACTGTCGATCCGCTAGCTTCTTCACACTTCTCATTGGTAAGTAGATGGTGATAGTGGTGTTTCCAGTTGATTGATACATCTCGGCCTCTCTCGTCAGCGTTCCCACAGATGACAGTTGGTACCGGGCAGATGATAGAGGCAACTCCATACCTTAGTAGGATCTTCCTTCTCACGTTGTACAATCAACGCACGTCAGCCGTCCAAACTTGGTTGTCGGTCCGTTGGCGCCCTGCGACTAACACACAGCTGGAGTAGCTAGTGCCAGGTCGCAGCATCATAGCACAGGATTTGCGAACAGTGTTCAAGTGATGGCCGGAGGATCATAATGACCCCTTCGGCCCGATTGGCACTAACGTAGGTTCTCCGCCGGGTTGTTGTTCGATGGTGATACAGGCCACCTGTCGACTGGTGGACTGACAGGTTACCGAGACTCCAGCTCATCACGTCGGTCGCGGCGTCAGCAGTAGAGTAAAGTAGTTGATTGGCGGACGCTAGCAGTCCGCACACTGATGTATTGGCGGACGCAGTGTAGACGGGGTACAGTCGATAGGTTACCGAGATGACCCCTATCTCGGCACTGCTCACTGGTCGGCACGTTGACAGGGTGCCGAAGTGGCGGCTTATTTCGTCAGCCGCGATGTCAATAGTAGAATCAAGTAGTTAATGGGCAGACGCTGGTAGTCCTCCCATATGTCGACGTCCGCAAAGAAACGAAGTGGTAGGCAGCCGATACTACTGGCGGCCGCAGTGTAGATGAGGTGCAGCCGAAAAATTACCGAGATGACTCCATCTCGGCGCTGCCCATCAGCTGGCACGTTGGCGGGGTACCGAAGTGATAACTTATCACGTCGGCCGCAATGTCCCTGGCAGAGTCAAGTAGTCGGTAGCCTCTCCACACGTTGATGTTCGCACGAAAACGACTTGGTAGCCAGCCAACGCTATTGGCTGTTGGAGTGTAGAGGAAATGTAGCCGGTAGGTCACCGAGATAGTTCCTATCCCAGCACCGTTCGTTGGTTGACCTGCTGGCAAGGCACCGGCATATTAGCTCATCCTGCCGACCACGACGTCAACGGCAGGACTGCGCCCAACGGATGTTGGGCGAACACCGGCGGCTCCTTCTTACGCCGACTCCGGTCATTACCGGGGTCGCTGGCTAGACACCGGGCCATCCTCCGTTCCACTCCACAGCTTACATCACCGGGTACCGCACAGGAGAGGTAGTAGTGAAGGGTAGGTATTCCCGAGAGCCGATTAAGTGGTTGGGCGATATCATAGAGGGAGAAAAGAGAGAAAAAGTAAATACATACACTATGTACAACGCAGGTAGTGACACTCAGTGCTCAGCCGCCGTCTCGATGCCGTGGTCCGGTGGTTCCGGGTCCCGGCCGGCGTCCCCCACCGCAGTCTCAGCTAGCGCTCTCTCCAATTCTGCGATACCCTCGTCCTCTTCTTCTCCTTGTTCTTCCGGCAACGTAGGAAGAGGAGGGGCGGTAGCCTGCAGCCGCTCAACTTCTCGCTGGTGCAAAAAGCTGGGTCCTTCCAATTCTGGGTAGCAACGAGACAGATGTTGTACGTGTACTCGACGAGGCGTTCGGTCTCGGCCACCCACTGGCATGACGATGGCCTGGTACCCTTGTACCTCGACCACAGAATAGGGGCCAGTGTACTGCATTGCCAGCTTCATTGTTCGTACGCTGGGGTCGTAGCGCATCACCTTATCGCCGGGCTTCACTCTGGTCTTGCGAGTGTTCCACTTCTGATCAAATCGCTCCTGGTTGGCGATTTGGGCCTGTCGCAGGTTGTCCTCAAGCAAACGGCGGTCCCGTTGCCACTGTTGTCTGCGATCCTCGTCAGATGGCCCCTCTACTAGCGCATCACCGGTCAGGTGTGCCTCAGGCACAGCACTCGGCAGGTGTAGTCGCCGAAGGAAAACCATCTCAGCCGGGGGAAGCTGCGTGGCAGTTTGCGGAGTTGCGTTATAGGCGTAGACGACCGTAGACAGGTTCAGATCCCAATCGTCCGCTTCCTTGTTCACTAGCCGAGACAACATGTTGGCGAGAGTGGAATTCATCTTTTCCACTAGTCCGCCGGTCCGAGGAGAATAAGGCAACGCCCAACGGTGTCGGACCGTGTGCATCTCCATCAGCCTCTGCACCGAACGGTTCTTAAACTCGGTGCCGTTGTCAGAGATCACCTCCCTGGGTGGTCCAAAAACCATGAACACGTAGTCTAACAGCGCTTTGGCCACGCTGTGTCCTCGCCGGTCTCGCAATGGTCGAGCCACCACGAACTTGGTGTAGGCGTCCATGACTACTAGAACGTAGGTGTAGCCAGTGGCGGTCCGGTTGAGCTTCAAGGTGTCCATGTAGAGACGTTGGAAGGGCTCCGTAGGTATTGGCATGAGCCCCATAGGAGGGTTTTCCGTTGGTGATTGACCCCTCCGAGCTGCACACAACAAGCACCCGTGTACCTGCTTGGCGATGTCCTGCCGCATCTGTGGCCAGTAGTAGAAGCGTCTCATTCGGGCGTAGGTTTTGCTAATCCCGAAATGGCCAGACGTTCGCGCTCCATGATGATCGTAAAGCAGCCGAGGGCGGAGCGGTAGAGGTATGCAGAGACGCAGTCGCTGCACTGTCCGGTCGCCTGGTGCGTTGTCGGCGATTGTAGGCGTAGGCTGTAGGTGCCACAGCAGCTCTCCAGTTACCACGTAGTGTTCTTGATTCTGCCGGACCCACTTAGCCATCTCCTCGCTAGTAGGTAGGGCGCCATCCGTTTTGTAGGTTATCATGGCGGCCCACTGTGGGTCCTGTTTCTGGTGAACCGCGGCCAACTTCTCCAAGTCCTGCCGAGTAGGAACCTGAACCATCGGATGACAGCTCAGACTGTCCACTTGCTCCTGGTAGTGTTTGGTTTTCCCCCGCATGCAGACTGCCATGACGTCAGGCTGCGAGAGCGGAGGCAGCAGCTCCATTCCCTCGATCGTCAGGTGTTCCCAGTGAGGGTAGCTGATAGGCATGTCGGCGTTGATGTTCATGACCAAATGGTCATCAAACGGCACCTGCTGAGTGACTAATTCGTCGTACGGTTTGCCCTCCGTCAAGACGGTATCAGAAATACCGTACACGTTCCGCGACTCCAGCTTCTGGTGAGGCATGCGAGAGAGGGCGTCGGCGCCGTGGTTGACTCTACCTGGCCGGTAGACGATGTTAGGCATGACCTCCTGGATCTGCAGAGCCCAACGCGCTAGCCGTTGCACTAGCTGTTTCTCCTGCAGGTAGCGGAGTGCATTGTGGTCTGTGATGATAGTAACTTGGTGGTTAAAAACGTAGACACGGAACTGTTGGATTCCGTAGACCAAAGCTAGGCACTCCCGGTCAGTGGCACTATAGTTGAGCTCGTTCGGCCGCAAACTGCGGCTAGCGTAGGCCACTGGGTGCCGTCTCTTTTTCTCGTCCTCCTGCGCCAAGATAGCGGCAATCGCGATGCCGGAGGCGTCTGACTCAATGATGAATGGTTGAGAGAAGTCAGGGTAGCGCAGAACAGGAGTGTTGATCAGATGTTTGATCAACGTGAGAAACGCAGTCTCCTGCGACTCTCCCCACGACCAGGCATTCTCCCTTTTGACCAGCTGGTGTAGCGGCGCAGCGATCTGGGCAAACCCCTTGATGAACCGGCGGTAGTAGCTGCAGAACCCAATGAAACTGCGCAGTGTCTTCAAGTTGGTAGGTCTCGGCCAGTCCTTCACCTTCTCGATCTTGGCTGGGTCGGTGCTCATGCCGTTCTTCCCAATCTGGAAACCCAGGAACAAAACGTGCGGCCGGGCGAAGTTGCACTTAGGCAGGTTTATCAGAAAACCGGCCTGATGCAGGGCACGGAACACACGATCCATCAGATCTTTGTGCTCCTCCAATGTCTGCGAGATGATAAGCACGTCGTCCAGATAGGTGAAAACCCGGGTTGGGTCGATGTTGCCCAAAATGCGCTGCGCTACCTCCTGGTAGAAGGAAGGAGCGTTGCAGAGACCGAAGGGCACACGCTCAAACTCGTAGAGACCTTTGTGAGTGATGAAGGCAGTCTTTTCCACGCTGTTAGGGTGCATGTGCAAGTTGGTGAACCCAGACCGGATGTCTAGGGTGGAGAAACAAGCTGGTTTCACCTGCCCGATCGCATCAAGCAGGTCATCAATGCGTGGCAGCGGAAATCGATTCTTCTTAGTTACCTTGTTCAGTCCTCTGAAGTCTACGCAGAGTCGAAGGTCGCCGTTCTTTTTGATCACCGGTACTATTGGAGAGGCCCACGGGCTGTTAGATGGCCGAATGATGCCCGCTTCCAACCACTCGGCAATCTTGGCTTCCACTTTCGGTCGAATGTGGAAAGGTAGTCGCCGCAGTGCCTGACGCACTGGTCTCTCGTCGCCCATGTCAATCTCCATGTAGGCCACGTGGCAGTCACCGATCTCGTCCTCTGTAAGGCTGAAAGCCTCATTCCTTTCCAGCAGAAAGGAAAGTAGATTCTGCCGAACGTTAGGAGGTAGGTCATCGAACGGCAGCAGACCGCACATAGCCAGCTTCCTCTCCTCAGGTTTGGTGATGATGCGAGTGATGGCGGCCTGAATGGCCTCCAACTCCTCTTCGGCCAGGCCCCAGCTGTTGTCGGGTAGTTTCGGTTGTTCCTTCAGGCCGGCAGTGATTTGCTGGATTGTTGCCTCGGCCCTGGCCTTCAGCTGTTCCACTGTCTTGTCATCTTTCTGAGGATGCTGTACCAGCTTCCCGACTTCAGCATCTGCTTCCACCGTAATGACCTGGTCCGTAGGATTAGCGACCGTAACTAAGATAGAACGGTCGGTGTAGTGTTCCGTTCGTCCCTGCACCTTCAAATCGATTTCCGTCTCGTCCGCAGGGACAAAGAAGTAGGTGCACTCGTCCAAGTCGGCAGTAGAAGCGTACCCAGTGATGGTCTCCACGCAGTTGGGGCGTATCTCCCTTGTTGAGGCAGCCAGAACAGGAACTGTCTCTCCGGGGAGAACACAGTTCGTTATTGGCAGCACTGGAGTAGGTTCCGGTCCGTCTGAGTCGCACAAGGGGAGGATCGGCTCATCCTCCTCCTCAGGTCTTCCTGGTTCGTTCTCCTCCTCCGATTTTTCTCCTACAGTTGGCGTAGTAGCTGGGAGCGGTCCCTCTACCAGCTTTGACAGCAATGCTGTCAGTAGCTGAGGGAACACCTTGATGCCCGGCAGTCCTACCAGCAGAGGATATGGACACTTCATGTCCACTACGAACCGCATTGTTGCTTGGTGTCCTTGATAGTGGAGGGCCACGTCCACTACATGTCTGCTCTTTCTGCCGCCTCCAGTGAACCCCTTCAAGATGACGTCCTGCGCTCGGTGTAGTCTGGTTTTCACCCCTCTGGACTTCCTCTCAGCCAGGATAATGCGCAGTCCCTCTCGGCCACACAAATTAGTGACCGCTCCAGTATCGACAAGTACCGGCACTTCCATAGAACCGATCCCAACCTTCAGCAGTCGCAGCGGCATGGTATCCGGTTTTTTGAAAACCGGTTGTGGTTCCTGAGTCACCTGGTTGACTTCTACGACTCCTACCGCAGCTTCTGATTGGTCTGTCTCCGACTCAGTGTCTCGTTGCAGCATTTCGAACTCTTCCAGGTCCTCTCCGTCCAGACTCCCTTCCAAGATGTTTATCCTGCTGCGGTAGAGTTCCATCGCTCTCTCGTAGGCAGTGTCGCTCACTGCCTTGTCTTTCTCCGGCGGGTTCTTCTTCACCCACTTCATCCATGCCTCTTGCGTCCAGGTTTGGTTTTTCGGCAGCGATTTCACCCCTCCTCTAGTGTAACCTTCCGGTGGTCTCCGGCGGTCATCGGGAGGAGGTGCTGTTGCAGATCCTGGCGCACGAACTGGTCTAGGTGGTGCTCGAGTTGCTGGCGCAGCTCTAGGAGGAAGACGTCTGAGAGGTTCGGCTCGGGGGTAGCGAGATACCCTTTCTGACTCCAGCGGCTCGAATCGCTGCATAGCCTTCCTGGCATCGGCAAGGTTGAAACAGCCCTGCTCTACGTTGTGTTCGCGGGCCTTCTGCTGAAGTTCAGGTGTCAGTCCCTGGAAGAACATTAGCAACTGCCACTCGGTCAAGTTGCCGTTTGGTTCAGCATAGTGCAGCCGCAGCGATCGTCGTTCAATCTCCTTGCAGTAGTCATCAAGGGACAGGTTCCCTTGAGAGATGCGGAGGAGTTCCGTCTTCACCTCGAGAGCCCGTTCCCTAGGGAGGAAACGGTCCACCAAAAGCTGTCGCACTTGGCGGTACTCTAGTCGCTCAAGCAGAGGCACGGTGTCGATGGCTGCTCGCATGGCTTTAGGCAAAGCGCTTTTGGCCAGCGCTACCTTAGCCTCGTCCTCGACTACTTTAGCGAACACAAAGTACTCCTCTAGGTCGTTGAGGAATTGACGCACGTCTTCCACGTCCGAGTCGTACTTAGGTAGTTTCATGGAGCGTAGATAGTATGGCTCCCTTCGCTGGTCGGCCGCTCTAACCTCGATGTTGTGCAGGGTGTCCTCGGCGCGACTTAGTAGAGTAGCCGCTAATCGCTGTCGTTCCACGATATCGTCCTGAGCTTCTGCGTAGTCTGACACCACTTGCTTTGGCCGTTGTTTCGATACAGTCTCGCTGTCCCTCAACGCTTGCTGATTCGCCTCCCACTGCATGTGTTGGAGCCCGGCGGAGGTCAGGTCTTCGATTCTCCTCTCTACTCGCTCGCTGTCCTGACTAGACTCGGCAGCAGTCTGCCGAATTTGTCGCAAGTAGGTGTCGCGCAGGGAATCCAACTCCTGAGTAGTGTAGTGTAGCGACTGGGTGCGCAGAGCTTCCTCTGCGCGCAACAAAGCTCCCTCCAGTCGCCGACTCCTCTCGTTCAGATCGTAGTCTCGAGCTCTGGCTTCGGCTGTTTCCTGCACACGCACACGTCGTGGGAGTGGCTGATTTCTCAGCACAGGTCGAACAGTAGGGCGGTCCGGTCCAGTTTGACGATCAGCTGGTGGCTGACCGTTCTGTGGACGTGGCAGCACTGTTACATCGCCCGGTCGGAGTGGCCGGGGGCGAACAGGCTGAGGCGCAGAAGGTGCTGGTTCTGGAACGTCTCTCGTAGGTATCTGAATCTCCTCGCCCTCTGGACTGACCGAACGAGAGGGAGTAGGCTCCCATCTGGGGTCGGTCTGGTGAATGTGACGTAGGTAGCGACGGTACCGTTCCAACTCCAGTTGTTGATCGACCAGTTGTTGTTCGCACTCACGCAACCTTCCCTCGTTATCTGGCGCGGTCTGATAAACGCCAGTAGCAGAACCACCAGGGGGAGGTGGTTGTTCTGGAACGTTTGTGCCAGAGGCTTCGTTGTCTGGCCCCTCATCTCTAGTAGGTGGATCCAAAGTGTGAATCCGCGGAGAGGTAGCCAGCCTCGTGGAGTCCCTCTCGTCCCTGGTACCAGTTGTCGCTCTGCATTGGGTATCCAAATTCGCTGCCCTCCGAACGTGTCTCGTTGTACTCGAAATCTGAGAAACAGAATCATGCGGTGACACGAAAGACTCAACTTCGTCTTCCCGACACTCACAAAAGTGCGCCGGCACTCGTCTGTACGGAGCGGTGCCCAATGTGTAGTCATAGAACACTGCCGGCTGTGGCCATTGGCGTTGCACGCTCAACCTCAGCTCCTGGGCTTGCTGTTGTTGATTAGCTGGTTCGGCCCAATAGGCACGATTGTCTGCCTCCAAAGCTTGTTGTCGGCGGTACACAGAGGGAGCAGTGCCAGGTCGCGGCGCAGGGTCTCCTCTATGACCTGTCTTTCCCTCACGGAAGTACGTGTCCGCCATCGGCCGTAGTCCATGACAAGAGGGTAGAAAATCCCCTCTCATTCGAAGAACATGGGGGTGCTCGGCTAGCAGTTGTCCCTGAGTCGACTGGTCACCCGTACCAGTCGGTCCTGCTCCGTTTCTTACGTCCGTAGCACTTCTCGCGATTCGGATGGCAGGCTGGTCCAAAACGTTCACCGTTGTTTCCTCATCTCTCGGCCTGGTAGGAGAGGGGTCACGTCCGGCTACTCCTGTGTCCTCGTCCCAATCCGATGGACACGCCGAATCGACTTCAGCGCTCAAACACCGGTCAGGTTCCACCTCATCGCCACTTCGGGGCGAGAGTGGACACGTAGGTTCGGCCGGTGGCACCATGCCCGGTCCGCTGCAGCACACAGGCTCCCAGTCATTAGGCGTGACCGGTCGCGGAGGTGCAGAATTTTTAGCCAACCATGTTGTTAATTTTTGCTGAAAATTTGAGCCAAATCGGTAAAGAAGTTACTGAGAGCGAAACGTTTGAGTGAAGGCCGAAAAAGCGATTGGACATTTTTTTATCTATACTGTATGTAATGCCACAAATAGCGGTCCCGTGATCAATTATTTAAAAAGCCTTTCCAATATTAACAGCATCCTGGGGGACGGGGGAGGGGTTTCCTCAGGGGGGTGGAGGGAGGTTTCGCCCAGAAAGGGGTCCAAAATTTCAAAAAGCTCGGAAACGCCTGGAAATGTGTTTTTAGCTCGTTTTCTCAGTAAGGACGCTAAAAGTCGCTATTTTAAGCTGCCAAATAGCGCTTTAGAGCTAACAACAAGCAAAAGATGAGAAAAAGGGCTTCCAAAAAACCCGAGTTCTCTTAAATATCATTTGTGGAAACGGCAAATTCGGTTTCCAAACGCTTTTCAAGCGAATTTTTGGCTAGAAATTAGTGATTTCTGAGCCAGTTTGTTGGTACTGGAGTCTCTACTGGTGTACTTGTATTTTTGGGTGCAGCGGGTAACCCCCAAACCCGCTAGTACATGCATAATTGAGAGTCCAGGGCGTCATTCAGATAAAAAATTGGTCCTGGAAGAGATAAAAAATATGATGAAAAATGGGTTACAAGCTCAAAAATCGGGGCTAAAACCATGAGTGTCAAAAAGAAATTCGAGATTATCAGTTTCAGTTTGTGTTGAAAAAGCAGTTGTTCAAAAAATTCAAATCGCAGACAGGCAGCGCTCAGCCAGAGAGCAGTTTCAATTTCCATTTAAGCGACCATGGACAGTTCTTTCGAAATACTATGTAGCCGCCCCGGTGCTAATTTAGATTAGATTTGAAGTTGTGAGAAGAGCCAAAACTAAATAAACGCCCATCCATGGCTACTTTTATGGAAAAATCCGCTACCGGAGAATTAGGTTACCCTCAAATAATGTAGTTGCAGTATTTGGCAAGGGTGCTCTATTTGGAGACAGGTTTTATAGCAATGTCTCCTAAATTTCGCTATTTTATGGTAAAGAAAACTTTGCAATACTCCCGTTTTCTGGAATCTAAACCACATGTTTCACTCAAAAAGAGGCTAAATTGAAGTTTGTCAGATAATTATTCAGGTTTCGTAAGCCAAATGCGCTTTTTTCTATGATTGAATAGAATAGAAAACTCTTGCATCGAAGAAGCTCTTGAAATGAGGAAAGTTTTTGTGTAAAATAGTTCAAAATTTGAGGAAGTCTTGCGAGCCAACAGCTACTTGTAATTTTGTGCTAAAGTTTAAGTGAAACGCACCTCTTTCTGACTAATTTTGCAAATAATTCCAATTATGTACCCGGGTACACTATTTGGATTTCGTTTTTGTCCGCCAAAATCCGGAATGCCAACTAGTGTACCCAGGTACCGTATAGTGCTGTTTATTGTACCCCCTATTTATAAATGGAGACAGATTTTTATTCTGCAATGAGCTGTTATAAATGCAAAACGTGCGAAAAATACTGTATTTTTGGTGGTAAACCTCTATGATTGCAGTAGATAATGCAATCATAGAGGTTCTGATGTATATGCATAACCTATATTCTGATGTATGTGCATAACTGATGTATATGCATAAACCATAACCTGATGAATATGCATAACCTATTTTTACATAAAATCAGTAATTTGAGCAAAGAACTTCACATACTATTGTTGGTTTCTTATAGAGCAGATTTTGTAGGTGTAATATAAAGTATCGGGGTACTATAAACAGCACTATACGGTACTGAATTCAGCACTCTCTGGCACCTATGACTTTTTTCCAGGTTCGGGCGACGAAGAGCAACCTCAAGCCGCTACCGAATCTGGTAAAAATGGCTGTATAAATCAAGCAAAACGAAACTTTAAATATTTGGTAATTCAGGAAGTGAATCAGAAGATGCTACAAGTTCTACAACCGAAGCAGCACAAGGAGAACCTGAAGTTGGTACATATTCGAAATCTTTGCATCTCTTGTATCACTTACAACAGACTTCGTTTTGCTTCTTTGGAACAGTTCTAGGGCTGCTTTCAGAAACCACTAGCCGGGCAGCAGCAGACGAAACAGAAGAACAGTCAGCTCAACCTGCCTCAGAGCTGGCAGACTGGCGGGAAGACGTGTTGAAGAAACACAACTACCTGCGCTCACAAATAGCCCTGGGCAAGCAAGAAAAGGCGCCGTCTGCCAAATACATGGCACGGCTGGTAGGTTTTGTTCGATTTCTGTTCGATCTAAAACCATCGTGCACAGGTTTGGGACAAGGAATTAGAAGCCGGAGCTGAACAGTATGTAAATGGCTGTCCGAAGGGGCACGGTAGAGTGATCAGTTTCGTAAACTGAACTGAACTATACAAAAATTATTACAGATCACAGTCGAGCCAAAGGTATTGGAGAAAACTTGGCGAAGAGCCCAGCGGCAAGCAGCTACAACCAAATGATACAAATGTGGTACGACGAGGTCGTGACCACCAACAAGACCATAGATTACGCCAAATATGCTTTCCACGGCTCTTACAGCCATTACACTCAGGTGACGTCTGCCTTTGGGTTCAAATGATCGGGCGCTATGAAAATATAGCCAGATCTGAAATCTAGCAAAACAAACAGGTCATCCGCTGAAGAATGACCGTGGACCGAGTGGTTAGTTGGGATGGCTAAAAACGGTATTCTGGACCAGATATGGACTCAGATACAGTTAAAAATTTTCATCTGGTTTAAAGCCCGTTAATTTGTTTCTGGCTGTTTGTCTAGTGTAGTCATCGCTTTCTATAGCAGCCGATCAGCAATAACTTTTACCTCCACAACAAATAATTAATTAAACAGAAGAGTAACGGCACGACCGCTCACCAGGTAGTCAGACGGAGAGAATGAGAGTAAACAAAGGCGAGCGGCAAACTCGATCACGCGGCGCCCTAGACGCTACAATTACAGTGTATGGCGCGCACACGGTTACGGTAGGCTTGGACAGCAATTGGTGTGTGCTAGCACTGATTGACGCAGCTACAGCTATACACGCGATGCCATACACATCAACCACCTTTTTCCTTATTGAAGCGACATTTTTTGCTCTGCCTGCAGGTATAGTTGGGTTCGCCGGATGACTAATTACATGTATAGGGGTGCTACATTGTAGTTCAAGTCAAGTTTTGCGATTGCATTTTAGCTGGTTTGGGGAAACACAAAGCGGATCGGCTGTGGCTACGTCACCAACTGTACTGTAAACGGAAACGCCGTTGAAATGCTGCTATGTCGCTACAAACCAGCGTACAGCACTTGCCATGTTACACTGAAACAACAACACTATTTTAGAGGAAATTTCGAGAGACAGCCAGTCTACAGTGTAGGTGCCAGTTGTTCAGGGTGTGAAGGACCGTGTGAATATGGGCTCTGCGATGGCAAACAGAAGGGGGGAGGTGTGTAAATGGCTTCAGTTGATTTGTAGAAAATACAGTGGACAGACAGTTCAGATTGCATGGACAAAGCCGGCAACTGTCCACAGATCGTGTCAATGGGAGTTTGCGACACAACACGGTTCCCAGGAGCAGCTAACGACAAGTTTAGGGCAAGGTGCATGAAATCGTGTGGACTGTGCAAGACTGAACCTGAAGCTGGTTGGTTCCTCTAATTTCAGCTACCGTGTTTGTATTCAGCACTCTCTCCGATACCTATCACTTTTTTCTAGCTTTGGCTGATCAAGAGCAACCTGAAGTCACAACAGAATCTGGTAAAAAAGGCTGTATAAATTAAGCAAGACTAAAGTCTAAATATTCGCTAATTAAGGAAGTGAATCAGAAGATGCTGCAAGTTCTACAACCGAAGCAGCACAAGGAGAATCTGAAGTTGGTACATATTCGAAATCTTTTCATCTGTTGTATCACTTATTTCTACTACTTCGGATCAGTTCCAGGGCTGCTTTCAGAAGCCACGAGCCAGGCCGCAGCAGATGAAACAGAAGAACCGTTAGTTGGTAAAGTTAGCGTGATATTTCGTCGATTACTGCTAGATAACACTGTTTTTCTAGCTTCGGGCGATGTAGAGCAACCTGAAGCCACTACCAAATACGGTAAAACTGCTGTGGAAATAGCAAAACTGAACTTTATGAAGTTTGGTAATTCAGGAAGTGAATCAGATGTTCCTGCAAGTTCTACAGCTCAAGAACCACAAGAAGAACCTGAAGCTGGTACAAGTGGATAATTTTACAATGTACAATCTATCTACAGAGTGTCTAAAAAATGATCACGTTTCTTTTTACTACCATTTCCGCAGATTTTGACCAAATAGGCTGAAATTTGGATCGTAGGTGCCAAAATTCGGGGTGTTATATATGTATTAAAGTTGTATTATGTATTAAAGTTTGGTGCACTAGGCTTGACTCATTCCCGAGAAATTTCAAAAAAAGCGAAAGTTTGTAATTTCAATAGTGAAAGCCGGTCATCGAAAAAATGGAAACATTTCTTTTTCTTGTATCTTTCCTAATTTTTGTCGGAATTGGATGAAATTTGGAGTGTAAACGCAGAAATTCAGGGTAATTGGTGTGTAAAAAGTTTGACGCAATAACTCAGCTCCTCCTAACACATGCAGTTCCAACACCGCTAAATTCTTCGCGCGCTTCAGCAGTAAAAATCTCCTGTAAAAGTGCCGCAGCCTACTGTCGAACGACAAAGATCTGAAGAAATATCCACTATTCTTAATTTATGCAGAGCTTTTAAACTTCCGCAGCCCCTAAGATCATGCCATCGCACCTTCGGAAAGAAGGGAAGATCTTTATTGTACATTTATCTTTATTTAATTGGAGACAAAATATGTTGAAATTACCAAATTTCACTTTTTTTTTAAATTTCTCGGGAATGAGTCAAGCCTAGTGCACCAAAGTTTAACACATAAAACTCCCCGAATTTTGGCACCAGTGGTCCAAATTTCAGCCTATTTGGTCAAAATTTCCGGAAATGGCAGTAAAAAGAAATGTGATTATTTTTTGAGAGACCCTGTACTACTTGCCGACAATCTGCTGTTTTTGTAGGCGATCGTGCCCTTGCTATAAAACGCCATTTGACAAATGTACAGTACAGTATTTCAATTTTTGGCAGCGAACCAATTTAGAACGTCTAACTTGAACGCATCTGTGTTGCCAACTACAGTCCTACCAGTTACAGTACTGTATTAGTACTGTAGCCTTTTGTTACACACCGCCTTCCAGTATCGGATATCCGGATAAACTCTATCAGAGAGAATTATTAGCTTAACGGGAACTGATAGCATTTCCTATCTTTAAACATTAAACTTGTGTGTGTGTGTGTGTGCTGGCCGGCTGACGTGCGGCGGCCTTTACTGGCCGCTCTGACTGCCTGTGTTATCGCTCTTGCCCACTGCCTACGCGTTTACAATGCTTTCTTCGGCCAAATCTGACGTCGAAAAATGCGTCCGTTGTCAAATGAATTGCATTGGTTCAGATTGCCTGTTCTGCTGCTTTTGTCATCGTCTGTTCGTCTGTAAGAGCTGCTTTGGCAAGGCCTGTCTGGGAGCCCAAACTGCGACCTCCTATCATGACACTGTTGCTCAACGAATCACTATCAAGCAAGGAAGAGACGGAATGGTTCTCGCTATTTGCTGTCGTGACTGCTACATGACGATCAAACGTGACCAGGTACCAACCTTGCCCACACTACTTTCTGCTGCCGAAACTAGAAATTCCTCGGCTCAGACAGATCGACCTGAACAGGACTTGACCTCCCTCATGGAAAAAATAGAGACGATGTCTGTGCAGCTGGCCAAAGTAACCGAGGATTTGAATCAGCTATCCAAATCTGCTTCTGCCCCAAAGACTTACGCCTCTGTTCTGCGTACGGCCAAAAACGGACTGCCTATTCCCAATCCGACAGCATCCTACGACAAGGCGCACTCAGAACTTGTGCGTATTTGTGACTGGGAACGCGAAGTGCGTGAGCGACAGCGACGGGACCTAAATATTGTGATCAACGGGCTGGTCACCAGTCAGACGAACCCTCAGGACGTCTCTCAGTTGGTCAAGGACGTTTTCTCTGACCTAAGAGTTGACTCTGCTACAATTTCCAACATCCGGACTGTAAATTCTAAGAATGGACAGAAGGTGGTTGTTGAGCTAAATGACTTGGCTGCAAAGAAGACCATTCTCTCCAGAAAGCGTGCGGTTTTGATGGCGAAGCCGCAGTATTCGAGGGTGTTCATTGGCACAGACCTGACTCCATGGCAAGCGAAGAAAGCGTTCGACTTGCGAACTGAATTGCGCGAAATGCGAGACAATGATCAATCTGATTTGTTTATCGATTACAGCACACTCACTATTAGGAGAGCTAAGACAAAAGCCTCCGTGTAACTTGTTGTTGTTTGGTGATACCATATATGGTATCCCTTCTATCGAGGCATCAGGTGATGCCATATATGGTACCGGTATCAAATATATTGAGGCCTAATGTCAAAAAATATAAAGTCCATATATGCAGGCTGGGGCAATGGGGGCTGAGGGCGTTAACCCACCTCAGGTTCTGACAAGCCCCTAGGCCCGCCGCTAACCCCCCAGGCCGCCGCTACCCTCCCCCTCAGGAATTTTTTGAAGAATTTTGTATCGAAAATTATGATAAAAGTAGGTAAGTAATAGAGTGCGAACTGGTATTGGGTATTGGGTATTGGGTATTGGGTGTATTGGGGTGTTTTCCAAGTATTGGGTATTGGGTATTGGGTATTGGGGTTTTTACCCCCCAATACCCAATACTAAGTGGGACAGGTAAAAATTGAGGAAAATCGATGCTGACCTGAAAAATTTATCTGAAAAAAATCGAAAAAGTTGATCGATCGTTCGGTTTAGGAAGCTGTTTTCACGTTAAATCAACTAAACGTTAGTAGAATTTCCTAAAGTCTACGCTTTTCTTAGCACTACACCAGCACTTTCTTAGCACTTAGTAATTAATTTCTCTGTTCTTATCTAAAATAAAAATAATGTACCAGTACCGTACCCATGGCTATTGCGGTGGTTGGTGCACACAATTTCCAGCCGAATTAGGAAAAAAATAAGAAACACGACTGAATTACCAAATATTAACTACCAAAACTGTTAATTTCTGCTAATTTTACGCCCAAAATGGGTTTTAAACGCTTTCTGAAAGGGTAGTTTTTCAAAATTTTCTCGCCCTGCTTGGGCAGTGGCCAACCAGGCCTCTTAAAAATTTTAATCGCAGCGCCAATAAATCTTGTGTGCACAACTGGAATGTACCTGTCCACTGAAATGTAATTTCTGGCCCAGCTACACAAGTATTGGGTATTGGGTATTGGGTATTGGGGTATTGGGGGTCTCAGGTATTGGTATTGGGTATTGGGTATTGGGGTATTGGGTTTTTCAGGTATTGTTCGCACTCTAGTAAGTAAAGTAAGTATGTGTAAATGACTCAGTAAGTAAGTAAGTAAAGTTTACTCCCAGACATACACGTGTAGCATAATGGAAGTACAAAGTAACTTGTACAAAGTACAATATGTACATAAGTGTGATATGAGTCAAGGAAAAGGCATTGAGTTAGCCATATAATAGCTATTTTATAACCCAAGCTTATTTTATATTCAGAATGTCTTATCTTACCACTTTTGACGAAAAATAGGCCAAAAACCTTGATTTTAGCAAAAAAATCGGAAGGCAAAAGGCGAAATATTTACCAGAGTTGCAGAGGAACCAGACCAGACCAGAGCTTAGTTAGAAAAGTTAGCTTTGTAATAATGCTATAGTTTTTTATCCGGCGCACGAAGCAATACATTCATCATAAGAAACGGATTTCAAGCATAATATCCGGCAAGGTTAATGCATGTAGTAATTCTCGGCACTGTTGGTCGATGAGTTTATGTGTCTCCTCAGATCTGCTTTCATTTTCCACCGGACTGGTCGATCCGATGCCAACCATAAGCCAAACTTGTCAGGCTCCGTACAAGGGATAAGTGGACATGAGGAGAGCTTCCTGTTCTCGATGTCTTCTGCGATCGACGCACCACATCCAAATCGATAGAATGACGGAGCAGCAGAGGAAGATCAGTATGAGAATGACAAGAAAGAAGGCAACTCCTAAACCGACCACTGCACTGGCGGGGGGCCGCTCTGTCTCCATAAACAACCTGTTCTCGTGCAACTGTACGAATTAACTGCAAGTCACTGGTGTCTTTTAGGAAGTTCTCCAAACTATAAACTGGTGTCATCTAATCCAATTCCAGTCGCGCCGCGCAGTGTAAAAAGTACAACATACTGTATGTAGACCAGACTGGAATTTAGCTTTGTAGAGTGTAAAATCGTAATGTTTGGCCGTATTTTGAAGATTTTAGACCAAACTACCCGTTTCTTTGCTATTTTTGAGCGATTTCCAGTACTCAATCCCCGTTTATGAATGTGGGCTCAATATCACGACCTAGCGTTTTACGGTTTGAACTGGTATTTATGATATAAGTTGAATGCGTAATGTAGGTTATTATTACCCTTCACAGGATTATTAACATAAAATTTTGTTTAGATTTCTAGAAACAAAGCTAAAAGCCAATGAGAATAGGATAACAACCATATCTAACAATGCCTAGCTAATCTCGTAACAATTTGGAAGAAGTATATACTGTATTTGCAACTGGAAATCGTCGCGTCCGTCTTTAGGCAATGATTTTTATGAAAGTTTATTGATGTGAAAAGACAACGTCATACGTAGCATCACAGTGGCATTCTAGATCGCATGCTTCGGTTCAATTTTGTAATGATTCCTGCGCAAACGCACTGGCACGCAACACATCTTCGAGAGAGATTAAAAGCGATTGATTGTACGTATGTATGTACATGTATGTAGGTAGAGCGACTTTGCAAGATTTGAACAAAACATGCTTTGTAATGCCAATTTTACTTGCAACTCAGTTCACCTAGCAAAAGTCGGTGTCACAGAGGACAAGAGAGCATGAAATACAGGGTTTCTATAACAATTCTAGAAACATTTCTTTCAGCTGGCATTCCCGTAGAAATGTTTCCATTTTATTTTGAGACATCCTTTTTTGCGTGCGTTTCAACCTGCCGACGTAGGCGTCTGCTCCAAGAACGTGAGACGAACAGACATTGCACCGGCGAGAAGTAGCAGTTTCGAATTTGGCTACCGTCGATCGCGACTCGGCTGGACGACAAACCGGGACTATAAGCGAGAAACTCCGAGTTTTATTCTAATTCAGTCTGACTACACTATATTATTTATACTACTCACTTCTCTTCCAGCATTCTCAGAAACTCTATGTAGCCTGGAGGCACGGTCGGTGCGGCGACGGCGTCTTGCAAGAAAACGGTGGAAATCAGAAGTAGATAGATAAGACGAGACATCCTCTCTGCTGAACACTTTGTATGATTGAGTAAATCGACCTTCAGACGCACGTTCCAATTAATGCGTGACTCAATCAGAGACCTATGCGTGTATTGTCTGTTAGGTAGAACCGGTCTCATAAGCATGTCGCTAATTACCACTAAAAGGTAGCAGCCAGCACCGTAAACCAGTTATTTAGCTTTCTGTGATACTGTACTGCGAGAAGTTAGTAAAGAAAAGACCGCCTGGCTTTTTTCAGTTTATGATTGGCTTGAAATGGTCAATTAAATAGCTTTTTGACACGGTTATTGTTGTTTGTTTGCAGTTTGGTTTGACTAAGTCCTATTCTCGCCTGCAAATTTGAACATACTGTACACATTGCAACAGGGGGTCCGGGGGAATACTCCACTCCACTCCCCACTCTACTTAGACTAGACGCCGCGAGACAATTTTCGGACCCCCTCCGATTTTTCTGGCTAGTAATTTTTTGAACAATTTTTTGACTGTTTCAGACACTATAATCGCTAAAATCGCCTGTGAAACAGCACTTTTTACCTTAGGGATGGCAAAGTTTCTGTGTTTTTCTATGAAAATACAGTCAACCTTTCCTTCGCTCCCATTGCTTCGATCCGATCCGATGTGCCTTGCGGCCTACGATCAGACCTACATTTTGTATGTGGTCCATTTCGCGACCCCCTTGGGTTGTCATCTCGGACGTTTCCCTTCTATCACTGCCAGCCACTCTAGCCACACTACTAAGAGAGTGCCTGGCGCCTTGACGTCATGGTGATGTCGGCTCCCAACGTCCGCTTGGTGCGCCTCTGGTGTGAGAGAGGCCCCCAGGCCTAGTTGGTTTCCATGGACAACTCCTGACGTCATTGATCTTTCTCCAATTTGGCATGCTGTAGGAGCGGCTTCGGTGCAACGGCAGATCTAGTCTATTCTTAGCGCTTACAGTGGATCCTGGACAGTTTGTACGGCCAGTTATGTCCTTCCGTCATCAAGCAGCAGCTGATAAAGCTATATCCCAGTGCGGTTGCAAGTGGTGAGCTGGAAGTGACCGTCGTGCCTGTGTAAAGACAGCCAAATAGTTTTGATTGCGGTGTGTATGCCATTGCTTTTGCCACGGATGTGAGGTGTGTTTTTTCGGTGTTATTTTTTCCTTTTTTTCCGAAAAAAAACCGGCTTTTTTCGTAAGGGTCGGAAAAAAACATAAATCGCGGAAAAGAACTCAAGTTAAAAATAGCTAATTTATGTCATTTTTCAGTTAAAAAATGGACTTTTGCTATGTATAATAGGCCAGACTGACTCAAAACTGTTAGAAAAACAATAGAAAAGACGAAATTTAGGAATCTAAAACAATAAGGCAAACTGCTGTAAGAAAATTTGCATATGGCGTTTATGATGGAGCCTGTCAGGGACTGTTTCACGCCTCTTTCGTGATTTATATCTATGTAAAACGTGTATTTTTGTTCTGAAAAGACTCAGGAAAGCGTTAGAAACCGTTAGGAATCATAAAACCAGGCTAGGATACATACAATAGTTTTTTCCGCGATTTTGGAAACAGGCCGAGGTTTTTTTCGGAACATATCCATCCCTGGTCTAAACAGAATGAAATTAGCCTTGTCGTATGATCTCGAATCTCATTAGTTCGAACAGGTGCATTGAGCTTTACCTTACTGATTACAATAACTAGCAAAAAATAGCAGCCAGACAACAAGTGATGGCTAACAAATCAGTTCACTAACATTGTGTTTGCTCTCCAGCCTCGGCAGCGTTCTATGCCATGTTCATCTTCTTCAATACCTGCTTCATTTTGCTTGGTATAATAGCAGTCCTAGGCAACTCTCTGGTGTTCGCTGTGGTGGCGAAAGTACCTTCTCTGCTCACAACCGATGGCTTCATGCTCATAACCCTTTTAGCCACTGCTGATTGGCTCACAGGTACACCACGCCCACTTCACTAAGCTTCAATCATCCTGCAAATCTCTAGGCTTTGGTAGTATAATCGCAGGAACAAAACGGCTGTATGAAAGCAGACCAGGCAGCAACTTCACCACAGGCGAATGCATGGCCTTCACCAATCCAATGTTCGTGGGAATGTGATATGTGCGAGCCTGTACGTACTTCTCCCTGTCTTGTGTATCGGCCGTCTAGGCCAGTGTTTATCGATCTGCTCGGCCGGCCGTCAATCATGTCGGCCACGCCCTAGTCTGTAGGTGTGTGTAACACACGGCCAAACGCAAGGACAGTGCTGTGTTTAGATTCACTTACTTTCTCTCCCCGCTAGAGATGTGCACGGGCACCTTTTTTCCAGCCCGGCCCGGCCCGGCGGGCCGATCAGTTGAGGCATGCCCGGCCCGCCATGCCCGACGGGCATCAAAATCGGGCCCGGCCCGGCCCGGCTCGCCCAAAATCCGGCCCGGCCCTGTCCGGCCCATTAATTTTGCTTTGTCTTACTAAATTTTTGAAAATTTGGCATGAATTTTCAGATTAAAAGCTAAATTTCATGTTAAGCTTTGGAAATTGGCATTTTAAAACAGCGAATTTCAAATTTATGCTTGCCTTTAATTAGAGTGCGAACTGGTATTGGGTTGTTTTCCAGGAATTGGATATTGGGGTTTTTTGTCATTGATGTACTAATACCATACAATGTACATTACATATCCAGGGCAGTGTGGAGCAGCTGTGTCTCATTTTGCCCGGGAGGGCGAATATTCGTGCATCTTGTTTTGCCCCAGAGGGTGAATAATCGTGCGTCTCGCTTTGCCCCGGAGGGTGAATTATGTTGGTGGACACCGGCTCAGATGTCACTGGAATCACTGAATCCGAGTGGCGTAAGTGCTTTGGACAGACTGCTGTCAAGCCTGCCAAACGACTCGCGAATTTTGACAACTCTACAATCACTACCCGAGGGCAATTCAGGCCGCAGTTATCGTTGCAAGGACGGTTGGTGACAGTGCCAGTGTATGTGTTTGGCAACACATCAAACATCGAATTCGGCTGAAACCAGGTGCAAAGACAGCAGATGTACTGCAAAGGACAAAGCGTTCGTGTCAAGAGGAGCCACACTCCCAAAGGACAGTCGCCTTGGTCCCGTAAGTGCTACACAGTGACGGCAGTTCTGGGCAGATACAACTACAAACTGTCAGATGGTCAGCTGTGGAACGCCAGAAACATGTAGCGTGTGCCAGACCACCCAGCCAGCCCCAAAGTAGTGGAGATCGAGACAGGCCAGAGAGAGGTCGAAGAAGAGCGCCAGCCAGCAGAGCACCGCTCCCCTCTCAGAGAGCGAAGACCAGTCAATCGCTATGGGGACTGGGACTACAACTAGCAGAAGACGGCCTTTTAATAGAAGAAAAGGGTGTTGATATGTGTGAGCCTGTACGTACATGCTCCCTGTCTTGTGTATCGGCCATCTAATCCAGTGTTTATCGATCGGCTCTGCCCGCCGTCAATCAAGTCGGCCGCGCCCTAGTCTGTAGGTGTGTGTAACACATGGCCAAACGCAAGGACAGTGCTGTGTTTAAATTCACTCACTTTCTCTCCCCGCGCACTTGCCTTGCGGTTGGCTCTTGTTTTCTCTCTTGCACCAAGTGTGTGTTGTTGGCCAGCATTTACTGTGAGCTGGCATTGTTGAAGGTTCATTGTGCTCTGGCATAAAGACCTTGTTGTTGTGCGTCGGCTACTGCACCGGGACAGCGGTAGGACAAGCAGCGTGACAAGAGCAATGACAGAGGATCCAAACGGCCACACACCCAGAGACACAGATGAAACAGAATGACCAGGGATCAAGTGATCATGGTTATTCTACTGGCTGAGCGAATCTACGTGACCATCAGCAAATCGGCCTACACAGCATTTCAACACATCAGAATGGCTAAATTCACAGCAGCCGTTTCAATCATCTACACAATTTGTTCAGTAAGTCCTGTAGACATTCATGCACATCACTGCAGCAAGATGCATTCCTCCAGGTACCTCCAATGTACATTGGAGTCGATCTCAGTGCTCAACCACTGGCCTGCAATGGGGCAGCCGGCTGGACTACCGAATATCAACTCTACTGGCTGATGTTCACCTCAGTGGTCGGGATGTTGATTGTGGGTGGCTACATAGCCATACTGATCTCAATGCACCACCAGGTCTGAGGTGCCCCAGACAGTATGCTGGAGTGTCGGAGGGCCCGACAGCGAAGAGTGACGAAGGTGGCTTTACCAATTCTGCTGGGTTACATCTGCTGCTAGATCTTGCCCAATATGGTGTACAATGTGGCTGGCGTGGCAGGAGCGCCTAGATCGCTCTTGGTGCTGCTGGGTTCAGTCATGGGCACTGGGTTGGGGCTCAACAGCTCCATCAATGTGTTCATATACGCCTTTAAGCACAAGAAGTTTAGGAAAAGCTTGGAGATTTTGTTTTGGGCCGGCTAGAAAAGTGGGCGCTTTATCGGTTAGCAAGATGAGTAAAAAGTTCCGAAAGCTGCACAGAAAGCTTGATAGAATGCTCACAATGCCATGTCAGTTCAGTAGATAGATGATGCTACTGATTTATTGAAACTTAATGATGCCAGGCTCAAAATTAAAAGCTTCATGGAATTTATTTATGCAGACAACACAGATTAGTTGAAAATAGCCCTCCAATACTTTGAAGCTTGGACATTTAGCGCCATATTTGCCGCCATATATGGCACCATAAGCGGCTGGGTAACGAAAACTTGTTGTACTATTTTTAGACAGTCTTGGTACGCAGAAGATACACTAGAGTTTATTATGGCCTGAGCTAGCACCAAAAATAGTGAAATGGTATGTTCTGCTTCTGAACACAAATAAAACAAGATATCACATGAGCACAGCTGTTACAGCTTTCTACTGGTTTGAAAGTCTACCCAAAATACCCATACTTGGCTACAGTGGTACTTACCGGTCCGGGGACCGGTACCCATGCTTAGGTTTTCTCGCAATACGCTCGTACCCAGGCATTTACCGGAATACCTGACGAGATAGTATATTTTGACGCCGTTCGTTGGACTAATTTACGAGTCAGTCTCTGGGCCAATCGAGTTTCAGTATTCAGACCCCAAAAATGAAACTTTGGCGTGGAGGGCTCAAAGTTGGAGGACTAATACGTATGGATAGGTTATATAACCACCGCAAAGGATATCCCGATTCGACGCTCCACGCTCGAGATACGGCCTTCTGAAAATCGGTCTGCTTAACTATGGGACCAAAATTTCAAAAGCGAATTTCTAGTGCACTAATCAGTGTTGGGACTTAAAAATTGGGGGTTTGGGGTAACTTTTAGAGTACTTTCAGAATCAACGGTCGAATTCCATTTTCAATGAAAAAATTTTTTTTCGAGCCCCTTTGGAGCCCCCTAGCTCGTCTGGAACCCCCCCTACACCGTTTTTTTTATTTCAGAATATTGTAGCGCTATCAATTCCCTACAGTTTGGTATAAGCCACATTGGCTGACCCGTGGAAGAAAGTGGTGAAATATGGCTTCAAAGTTGAAAAATCCTCAAATTTTTAGTTTTCGTACTGCACAAAAATTTCCTACTGGAGTTTCTAGCGCACTAATCAGTGTTGGGACTTAAAAATTGGGGGTCTAGGGTAACTTTTAGAGTGCTTTCAGTGTCAACGGTCGAATTCCATTTTCAACGAAAGAAAATTTTGTCGACCCCCTTTGGAGCCCCCTAGCTCGTCTGGAACCCCCTACACCGTTTTTTTTATTTCAGAATATTGTAGCGCTATCAATTCCCTACAGTTTGGTATAAGCCAATTTTTAAGTCCCAACACTGATTAGTGCGCTAGAAACTCCAGCAGGAAATTTTGGTGCAGTACCAAAACTAAAAATTTGAGGAATTTTCAAATTTGAAGCAATATTTCACCGCATTCTTCCACGGGTCAGCCAATGTGGCTTATACCACACTGTAGGGAATTGATAGCGCTACAATATTCTGAAATAAAAAACTGGTGTAGGTTGGTTCCCGACGAGCTAGGGGGCTCCAAAGGGGGTCAAAAAAATTTTTTTTCATTGAAAATGGAATTCGACCGTTGATTCTGAAAGCACTCTAAAAGTTACCCTAAACCCCCAATTTTTAAGTCCCAACACTGATTAGTGCGCTAGAAACTCCAGCAGGAAATTTTGGTGCAGTATGAAAACTAAAAATTTGAGGATTTTTCAAATTTGAAGCCATATTTCACCACTTTCTTCCACGGGTCAGCCAATGTGGCTTATACCAAACTGTAGGGAATTGATAGCGCTACAATATTCTGAAATAAAAAAACCGGTGTAGGGGGGGTTCCAGACGAGCTAGGGGGCTCCAAAGGGGCTCGAAAAAAAATTTTTTCATTGAAAATGGAATTCGACCGTTGATTCTGAAAGTACTCTAAAAGTTACCCTAAACCCCCAATTTTTAAGTCCCAACACTGATTAGTGCGCTAGAAATTCGATTTTGAAATTTTGGTCCCATAGTTAAGCGGACCGATTTTCAGAAGGCCGTATCTCGAGCGTGGAGCGTCGAATCGGGATATCCTTTGCGGTGGTTATATAACCTATCCATACGTATTAGTCGTCCAACTTTGAGCCCTCCACGCCAAAGTTTCATTTTTGGGGTCTGAATATGGCAAAGGACCAAGACTCGATCGGTTCAGAGACTGACTCTTACAGTGTTTCAGTCTAATTCAATGTAGTAAACGTGATCTCGATGGGTGAAAGCGTATAAAATAGAAAGAAAAAGTTGAAGTTCAGTTTAGATTTTATCATGCTTATCTGATAGTTTTCATTTTGCGTTTTTTCATTCGGGGTTCTGTGTTTTTAGTGCGGTATGACATGATGGATTAGTCTAGGAAAGCTCCGGCATCTGTAGGAGCGGTTGCTAGTGGTTCAAAATCGGTTGACGCACTGCAAGCCCTTTGACGATTTTTCCCAGGAATAACGCTATTTTTGTTACAAATACCCAAAAATGCTCGTACTCGAGTACACTCGGGTATTTTTGACAATACTTATTCGTACTCATACCTGAAAATTGCGCAAATGAAAATACTTACCGATACCTATTTTGGGTACGTTTAGTAACACTTTTAAAACAGTACAGCTGTAGGACAAATTCACCAATAAAATAGATAGAATCGGTCAGACCATTGTGGTTTCGTCTTCAAGGTCCAGCAATGCTTGAGTGTTCTGCAGCGCCCTGGGCGCTGGGTGTTGGGGCAGCTTGGGGGAGCGAGAAAACGAGTGCCTCAGTTGACTGCCCCGACGCACGATTTCAGCCTTGAAACTTCCCACTCGTTCTATTGTACGACTGAGGGGAGTTTCTGCTGTTGGGTGCATGTTACCGCAACAGCGAAATGCACATACACAACCTGAAGCAGTGCACGTCACTTGTACCATTCATTCATGTACAGGGTGTGCCAAAAAAAAACAACCCAGCAGAGTTTTTGCTGTAGCAACCACAAATCTCAACCGATTTAAATGAATCCTTTTTTAATAGAAAGATAAATAAATTCTTGAAAAATTGATGTACCGTTTATTAAGATAGCCTGCTTCGTTCCTGAGATATTTGTCCTCAAAATCAAAACAGAGATTTTGGCAATGAACAAGAGTGATAAAGAACAACCCGGCACATTTTTTACTTTTGCAACCATGAATCTGAACCGATTTGAATGAACCCTTTTTTGAATGAAAGACTGATAAATTCTTCAAAGATTGGTGCAATTTTTATTGAGATGCACAGTTTAGTTCTTGAGATATTTGCCTTCCAAGTCGAAACAGGTTTTGGCAAAGAACAAGAGCGATTCCAATGCATTTCATAATAAAGCAGATTCCTACTGCTGGGGCTGATGACACTTTAGTGTTAAAGTAAACCGAGTTTCTGTGTCACCTGTAAAGCCTCCAATAGCCCTTAGCAGTAGCAGGAATCCGTTTTCTTACGAAGTGCAGAATAATAAAAAATCCCTCTTGTTCACTGCCAAAATCACTGGTTTGATTTTGAGAGCCAATATCTCAGGAACTAAGCAGAGTACATTAATGAAAATTTCAGCAATCTTTTAAGAATTTATCTGTCTTTCATTTAAAAAAGGATTTATTCAAATCGGTTGAGATTTGCGGTTGCTACAGCGAAAAATCTGCTGGGTTGTTTTTTTTTGGCACACCCTGTATATTGTGTATTTATTTATGTCTATGTGTATTGTACTGAAAATGCAAATTTTTGGCCAGATTTTGTGTAAGAAAACTAGAAAAATCAGATCTATCATAGGATCTATCATAGATCTGTTTGGAAACTAGGATATCTTAGAAATTGAGTTACTTAGGGCTATACATAGGACTTAGTAGATCTACTATCTACTCACTATTAGTACTGCAAAACATAAAAATTTTGTGTATCGGAATTTTCATTGCGTATGCGTATGCGTATGCGTATGTATTTACACAAACAACAGAAAAAGGAGGTACTGTAGAAAAGTCTACGTATCACTTTTTGTCTATTAAAATACGTTTTTTCCCAGAGGGTAGGAAAAAACAAAAACAGCAGTTTGCCTTTTTGTTTTAGATTGCCAAATTTTGTCTTTTATGTTGTTTTTCTAACAGTTTTGAGTCAGTTTGGCCTATTATACAGGGTGTCTCAAAAAAAATGATCACATTTCTTTTTACTGCCATTTCCGCAAATTTTGACCAAATAGGCTGAAGTTTGGATCATAGGTGCCAAAATTCGGGGAATTTTATGTGTTAAAGTTTGTTGCACTAGGCTTGACTCATTCCCGAGAAATTTAAAAAAAAGTGAAAGTTGGTAATTTCAATAGTGAAAGCCGGTCACCGAAAAAATGATCACATTTCTTTTTACTGCTATTTCTGCAAATTTTGACCAAATAGGCTGAAATTTGGACCATCGGTGCGAAAATTCGGGGAATTATATATGTTAAAGTTTGGTGCACTATACTGTTATTTTACTAGTGCATTTTTATTTTACTATTTATTAAATTTACTACAAATTCAGCCTGTCAATTTAATTTTTATTTTTGTTTTACTACCAGGCAGCTCCGATTTTACTAATTTTTGTTTTACTAATAATTCTACTAATTTTACTACAATTTTACTACGGTTTTACTAGTCATAACGTGGAATTTTGAATCAATGATGTCAAGATATTGTGAATAATTGATGTTGGACCAAATATTTGCTAAATTTGATCATGATGCGAAGTTCTCCACAACTGTAGACACAAAAACGTGTGAAATTTGACTGAAAAAAATGCGCCCACACATCTTTTATTGCAAAATTGATCAAGAATTTGGCTGGAATTAACCAAAAACTAGTAAAATAGTAGTAAAATTTTCATTTGCTATTGACGGTCTTCGTTAATTTAATTTAATTTTTACTTTACTATTGACTCTTAATTTTACTTTTTACTATAATTTTACTACTAGTAAAATACCACTAGTATTACTAATTTTTGTTTTACTATACTATAGTAAAATAACAGTAGTGCACTAGCATACATGTACTAGGGGGGTTTGGGGGGGTTTACCGGAGAGTGCTGCATAGGGTACCCCTCCAGATAGCGTACCCGGGGTACACTAACTGGCACTTAGTGCCGGATTGTGTACCCGGGGTACACTATTTGGAGACGGATTTTTATGTTTTGGGTGTTCAAAATTTCCAACATTACGGTAGGTTTAAAGCAGTATATTTACGTATATTTTTGCGAATTTTCAATCGTTTTTACTGATACAAACCTCACAAGAATGGAAACTTTGACCAACCACTCACATTTTCATGGCAGAAACAGTAATCTCGATTGGAAAATTGCATTTTTGCTCAGAAATCGTGAAAGCAAGCATAGTTTAACATGATTTGACTAAGTGCCAGTTAGTGTACCGGGTACACTATCTGGATCTCATTTTTGTTGCGGAAAATGCTAAGTGCTGGTTAGTGTACCCGGGTACCCAATGCAGCACTCTCCGGTACCCCCCCTGCTGGAAAGGCCAAACCCCCCCTCACCCCCCCCCCCGAGACAGGTTAAGGGACCCCTCCCCCGACCAAAAAATACAAGTACTAGTAGTGGCTCCAGTATTAACAAACTGGGTCAGAAATCACTAATTTTTAGCCTAAAATTGACTTGAAAAGCCTTTGGAAACCGAATTTGGCGTTTCCACTGCTGATATTTAAGAAAAATGGGTGTTTTTGGAAGCTCTTTTTGTCATTTTTTGCTTGTTTTTAGCTTTAAAACGCTATTTGGCAGCTTAAAATAGCGATGTTTAGCGTCCTTACTGAGAAAAACGTGCTAAAAACGCATTTCTAGGCGTTTTGGAGCTTTTTGAAATTTGGGACCCCCCACCTGGGCGAAACCCCCCCACTCGACCCCCCACCTGAGGAAACCCCCCCTACCCCCCTCCCCCCAGGTCGGCCCGGAGCTGTTACATGTATGTGCACTGGGCTTGACTCACTCCGAGAAATTTCAAAAAAAGTGAAATTTGGTAATTTCAGTAGTGAAAGCCGGTCACCGAAAAATGGAAGCATTTCCTTTTCCTGTATCTTTCCTAATTTTTGTCGGAATTGGATGAAATTTGGAGTGTAAACACAGAAATTCAGGGTAATTCGTGTCTGTAAAGTTGACGCATTGAACTCCAACGCTATCGTTAGAGTTTAGGCGATAATGTAATGTAACGTTTTTTCGGTGACCGGCTTTCGCTATTGAAATTACCAAATTTCACTTTTTTTAAAATTTCTCAGGAATGAGTCAAGCCTAGTGCAACAAACTTTAACACATAAAATTCCCCGAATTTTGGCGCCTATGATCCAAACTTCAGCCTATTTGGTCAAAATTTGCGGAAATGGCAGTAAAAAGAAATGTGATCATTTTTTTTTAGACACCCTGTATAATAGGCCAAACTGACTCAAAACTGTTAGAAAAACAACATAAAAGACAAAATTTGGCAATCTAAAACAAAAAGGCAAACTGCTGTAAGAAAATTTGCATAAGTCCTTTTGATGGATCCTGTTAGTGACTGTTTCATGCCTGTTTCGTGATTTATATCTATGTAAGACGGGTATTTCTGTTCTGAGAAGACTCAGGAAGGCGCTAGAATAGCGTGAGGAATCTCGCAAAACCAGGCTAGGGTACTCAGAACTTGAGATGGAGTTTTTTCCGCGATTTTGGAAAAACTAAAAAAACGGAAAAATACTGGAAGAAAACAGCCGAGGTTTTTGCGGAAAAATATCCAGCCCTGAGTGTTGTGTTAGCATCGGTAAGTAGCTACAGTACAACTGCGCAGCAAGTCAAAAAAAGAGTGCCTTACCCGTAATGATACAAACGAAAACAAGAGCGATGGCCACGGCTAAGACCAAGGATAAAAAGCCAATATCGATAGTTTTCTCGGGTTCACCATTGAATTCCATCTCGATATTTTCTGAAAGTACTAAACTACTTATACTATTTATGCAAAAAATTAAGCAGAGAAGCTCCTGTTCTGTGGCGTATCTCAGTGGTTATGATGGCGTGCACAGACAGCCCCCTGGTCGAAGCTACGTAGTAAGGAAAAAAATCAGACAAAACCAATAATAGTTTAGGATGTAGGTACAGGGTGTCCACAAAAATTGTTGGTGCCCTGTTGTTTAAGCAGTTATCCTAAATGAAATGTGAAGTGTACATAACAAACAAACAAATTTGGTTTGGTATGGTACTAGTACTAAATTCAAAGTTTGATTTTAGTACTAGTACAATTTTGGTATGGTTGCCTTCCCTGATTCTGGGCTGGGTACGCAACTGAACCTGAGGTACCAATTATGTGCATAAGAGCGCTAACATGAGCGCCTCTGTCGACGAATTGTTGCGCCTGACTGATTATGACGTCGATTTCGTCCTGGGTCAGGTACCGGCCCGACACCCGGTCTGTCGATATGTAAACCTGTAAGCATAGGAATTACAAAATCTATCTACATACATACCTAGCATGCTGCTGTTCGGTACGCACGTGTGTCTATTATACAAACAAAGCTTTCTGCGTGTCAGATTGTAGCTTGTAAGTAAAATTGGAGCAATCTCTCGGAAAGTATTTAAGGAAATAATTGCGGCTTCGACATGGAAAGAAAACTGTTTCAGTAAAGCTTTAGTCTGAATTTGGAAATTGCATTCGTGGTTTACAGCGTACTTGGTTAGATTGTAACTGCGCTGGCTGCATAAAAACGATACGTTTAAGTACTGCTATTTTTAGCGGATTTCTATTTTACTATTTACTAAATTTACTACAAATTTAGCTCTTCAATTTAATTTGTATTTTGTTTTACTATCAAGCAGCTCAGATTTTACTAATTTTTGTCTTACTAATAATTTTACTAATTTTACTACGATTTTACTAGTCATCATTGGGGGCAATTTTGCATCAAGATCATCAATGATACCAAGATCTTATGAATAATTAATGTTGGTTTGGTGCTAAATAGTTGCTAAATTTGATCACGATGCGAGGTTCTCACCAACTTTAGAGACAAAAATGTGTAAAATTCGACTGACAAAAGTGCGACCACACATCCTTTATTGCAAAATTAATCTTGAATTTGGCTGGCATTCACCAAAAACTAGTAAAATAGTAGTAAAATTTTCATTTTACTATTTACGGTCTATGTTAATTTAATTTTATTGTTACTTTACTACTGGCTCTTAATTTTACTCTTTTGCTATTTGTTTACTACTAGTAAAATACCGCTAGTATTACTATTTTTTGTTCTATTATACTATAGTAAAATAACAGTACGTTTAAGCTTCTAACAACGTGGGATGGAGTTTTGGTTTAAAGTTTCGGCCGCAAAAAAAGCCAGAAAGCATAAGATGTTTTGGCAGTGTTGTATCGTTGGTCAGATCGATCAGACGACAGGTGCGAGCGTGCGGGCGTTTGATGGAGTGGTGCACTCTGGGACACACAGCTGTCGCTTTTCGGCCAAACCCCCACTAGGGCAGCCGGTTGTAGACTGTCAAAGGGCGGCTTAGCCAGCCATCCATCTGGCCTACCTTTTTCCACTCGTGCCAGACGAAGACGATCGCTGCGTTACCGCAATCTCCCAGCGCCCAACGACCGCGCAGTATCCTCGAGAACTTCTGCGCCTTCTCACGCAGATCTCTGAAACTTACTTTGGTTGCCACATGCCAGCTTAATGGCTCTCGTAAAATAAACTGAAATTGGAGTCGAAATGGTTGACTCGAGTAATTGCAAACATGCCCCTGAGTGCATTACCAATATTTCTTCGTTTATCTTCCTGCTTTGTTTTTGTTTGTCTTTCCCAACTTCTCCTCTACTCTGCTCTCTTTTCGTCTAAAGTGCGCTAAAAAAAGAGCGAGTTGGCTGGCGGTTTTTTCTCGAACAACTTTTTATTGAGCCATCGGAACGACTTGGGCATCATAACCAAAGTTGTAGAGGTGCTCGAGCTCTTGCCCACGGTACACACTAATTTGCGCAAAGGGAAAAAAATCAGCTTTTTTCCTACACGGGATGGAATTGAGGTACACAGAAATCGATTCTAAAGTCTCCGTCGATTCTAATGATGGTTTGATTTGATGACTGTTCTAGGTCAAGTCGTTACAGAGTTACGTATAGCTAGTCAAAGTTGACTGAAATCGGCTAAAATGGCCCATTTTTCAGAATTTCGGTCAACTTTGACAGGCTAAAACTCTGGAACGGTTTGACCTAGAACAGTCATCAAAACATCATTTTTAGAGTCGCCGGAGACTCTGGAATCGATTGATGCGCTTGCCTTTAGCTCATCTCATTTAGGAAAAAATCTGATTTTTCCGTTGTGCAAATTGATGTTCACGGGCAGAAGTCGCGCAGATTAGTGTGTACTGTGGGTAAGAGCTCGAGATCTTCTACAACTTTGGTTCTGAGGCACAGGTCACTCCACTGGCTCCATAAAAAGTTATTCGCAAAAAAACCGCAGCTCGCTTTTTTTTTAACACAGTAGTATCATCTCATCGGGTCTTGTCTCCCTCAGCTGGTCTCATCTCATATCATACATGTAACAGGGGGTCTGGGGGGTTTGCCCCCCACCCGACTTAGGCCAGACCCCCCGGATGCCCCCCGAGACGATTTCGCCGGCCCCCCCCCCCCCTCCGATTTTTCTGGCAAGTGAATTTTTGAGCAAATTTTTGCAATTTTTTACAAATTCAGACACAAAAATTGCCAAAATCGCCTGCAAAACAGTACTTTTTTAGCTGTATTTCAGTCCAAATTACCGATTTTTGGCGATTTTTAGCCCAAAATTTGCGATTTTTTCGATTTTTGAGCGTTTTTTAGTGCCCTACCCCCCTCCCAAAATTTTGGCTCAGACCCCCCCGGCCGGCGCCAGACCCCCCAACCCCCCTCCCCCCATCGACGGATGACCTGTTACAAGTATATATCATATAATCTGATCTTGTTTCATTGCATCTAGTCTCTTCTCCTCTCGCCCCTCCTCTCCCCCTACGTTCTCTCATTTCTGTCTCACTGGTCTCCTATCTCCTCTTTTCTCTTCTCCTCTCCTCGTCCGTCTTCTATGGCCGCCTCTCTTCGATCTCCTGTTTCTCATCATCTTCCGCAACAATCCCCATCTCATGTCTCAATTTCCCTATCCCATCCCTCCCTCTATCTCAATGCCTTATTCTCCACTTTCCTTACCTCTACTGAATCCGCTTCTGTAGCCTGTCCTACTTTCACTTCCCTCATCTCTGCTTATATCTCTCCCATCCCATCTGTCCATCCCTGCATGAAGCTGTTCAAAAATTGTGATTACTACTCACTTTTCATTCGGGGCATGGATGGTAAGCTCGATTCTTCTGGCCAAGGCTACTGCAACAACAAATCCAAGAAAGAATGGGTTCCCTTCTGCATCATCTGTGGTGCACTGACTGGGACGCTGGCATTTGCACTTGGTGTGCACAGCCACACTATGCAACCGCTTGTTGAGCATGCGCACTAAAACTTATCAAAGGTATACTGTTGCACTGTTGCATGATCTATCCAAAATATCATAAATATTTGGTCTAACACAAAACTTTTTCCTTTGCTTGTAGAGTTGTCCGGATATAGAAATGGAACAGTTTAGCTGATAATGTGGTCCATTCCCGATCCGTTAAAAACTTTAAAGAGGCTGTCAGTCGCTTAGAGCTTTCGTGTTTTACTAATTGATAGGCTTGGGTTATAAAATAGCTATTATATGGTTAACTCAATGCCTTTTCCTTGACTTATACTTCACTCATCGTTACTTTGTACGTACTTCCATGTTCCATTACACGTGTACATGTATGTCTGGGAATAAACTTTACTTACTTACATTGTACTTACTTATATTGAAGAATGACGTGTAGTTCATTTACCTTACACTTGTAACAGGGGTTTGGGCGCTTAGGCCTCCGCCAGCAAAGGCCAACTCCAAGATGGGAAGCCAACCTGCTGTTATGTTATATAAAAAAATCTTGACTTGTTCCATCATTCTAATATAAAATGTCAATATCTATGGCAAATATTTAGTGTTCAACCGCGTTTTTGCGCCGAAAGTGAGGTACGGAGTAACCGTACCGGTTTTTAAATGGAAGATTCGTAGTCTTCGGCTCGTGTTCGAGCGTTTGATGGGCTCGCGGTCTTTCTAGCTATAAAAGGTGGCAAGATACAATTACTTGAATCAAGAAGCCGACATTTGCAAATTTCGCTCTGACGCAAAATACTTTAGGGAAGTGCCCAGCTAGGCCATGCCGGCCGATCGGGCTGATACTTTGCGCACCATGGTTTTTTCATCAATTACTATTTGAAGTATCATACTGTAGAAATATCCAAATACATGATCTGACTCTGACCAAAGTACATTGAATTCTATCAGAAATTGCGTCTTTTAAAAAACAGAGATTTTTCTGTATCTGAGCGTATATTAGCTCTTTTTAGCGATTTTTAGCAGAACACAGATTTTAACATTTTGAGCGATTTTTAGGGTTCTACTAATTTTAGCTTATCCGCCGGCCTGGCTCAAAACCCATGCCAATCCCGTCACTCTCAGCAGATGTCCTGTTATATACTGTATTTATACCGTACGGTACGATTTACTTTAGAAACTTGGCTCTTCTAGATTTGGTTTTTTTCTTAGTGAGTGCGTTTGTAGTAAGAGTGATGGAAGAGCTCAAAAGCAAAACTACGTATGTTCTGCAAATGGGCAGAATGAGCCAGTCAATAAATCAGGCATAATCGCTGGATTGTTTGACGCTGCCAGTGCCATCTCTCCCCCGGTGATCAATGGCAGCCTCTAATCTTTTCTCTAATTTCGATCGTTACGGCCCCGACCCCGCTGCCCTGTTCTGCCGCCGCGCCCTCAAACTGCAGTCGAGCCCGGCCGGGCGCCGCTGTTTTCGTTTCAGACATAGTTTAAATAGTTTTCAAGCGGTTTCCGGTATACTTCATCTTATGACTAACCGGACCTACACAATCTGCAACTAATTAGTTGGCAGTGGCCATAAACAATCTATATATTTGCAAGAAACACTTACGTTCACTGGTGTTTAGAAGATGGTCGGGGTCACAGACGTAGGGTAGGAAGGGTTCGCCTTGAATCGCTCCTCCACAGACCTCGCTCGACTTTCCTCGTATGTCGGGGAAGGTTTTTCCAGTCCAGTACACGTCCTCGGACAGCTTGGCTCGGCACTCTTGCAGTGTTAAGGCAAGGAAGCAGAAGAGAAGCAGAGTCATTTGGAGCGCACCGACTTAAGAAAGGCCATTGAAGGGTGCGGTTGGAGGGTCGGAAAACACTCGAAAACAGAGGGCCACTATTGAACTGTCAGAGGCATCGAAGGTATTAGAGGCCGACCAGGCGCTCCCGGGCGCCTTTCTCGATGAATTTACGGCCGGCAGCTGTCTGGCGCGATTAAAACCAGCAGATTAAGCACTGAGCCACCCTCCCCTCCACTGCCAAGTGGCACACTTATCATGACAAGCAGACCTCCATCTGATCTTTAATTGCCCTGGCACGCCCCATTAATCTGTTATCCACCGCCCACCTCCCTGTCTCAATTCAACCCAACTGACAGAGCCAGCATGCTGCGTATGGGCAAAAACGCCGTATAAGCATAAAGAGAATCTGCATGGGTGAGCCCAAAGATCTAAAAGCCTAACTACCTGTTGATGTGCTTCTGTCTCATCCTGCTAAAATAACTTCTTTCCTTTAGATGATTTGCAAACAGAAGCACATAAACAAAATTTTTTATGAAGATGTGGTTATAGATACCGCATACAATACAGTATGCGTACTGTACTTACACATGACTCCAACCAGGGATGTGAGGTGGGAAAAAAACACCGGAAAAAAACTGTTTTTTTCCGGAAAAAAACCGGTTTTTTTCCTAAGGGTCGGAAAAAAACATAAATCGCGGAAAAAAACTCAAGCTAAAAATAGCTAATTTACGTCATTTTTCGTTTAAAAAATGGACTTTTGCTATGTATAATAGGCCATACTGACTCAAAACTGTTAGAAAAACAACAAAAAAGACCAAATTTGGCATGAAAAAACAAAAATGCAAACTGCTGTAAGAAAATTTGCATATAGCGTTATTTATGGAACCTGTCAGGCACTGTTTCATGCCTGTTTCGTGATTTATATCAATGTAACACGTGTATTTCTGGTCTAACAAGACTGAGGAAGGCGCTAGAAAGCGTTAGGAATCATAAAACCAGCCTAGGATACTCAGAACTTGGGCTGGAGTTTTTTTCCGCGATTTAGGAAAAAAACCGGAAAAAAACCGGAAAAAAACTGGAAAAAAACAGGCCGAGGTTTTTTTCGGAAAAATATGCAACCCTGACTCCAACAACAAATAGCGTACTTACATATACTGTAGTAAGCACCAGTGGCATGCCCAGGGGTGTAGGGGTGGTAAACCCCGATTATGGTGTACATACTGTACGTAGGTAAGAAGAGAAATGCGGCCACAAATGGTAGAAACCTGCATAGATTACAGTACTGGTTGATAAATTATTATATTTGTTCAATTTTTCCTTTGAATGCCTCTTACAATACGTTTTTATAGGTTCATTTTTCGAATGTTTCTCGCTTTCGTCAGGAAATGAGAAAAACCAGTCATTTTCAAAAAATTTACACACCACTGCGGAGGACTGTCGGAAAAGAACAAAATTTGACAACAAAATGAACGGGAACAGTACAACGGGTGTACAGTAAAACTGAGGTATCGAAATCAGATTAGGGGGCGTGCAAAAACTACGTAATGATATTTTTGCCCATTTTAGGACCCCCTCCCCTTATAATCGCCCGTTAATAATTTCTCATCCCCCTCCTCTAATTACGTAATAATTTGGCTACCCCCGAAATTCCAATTTTTTGAAGAGTTATAGCCGAAATTTTTGCGCTCAATTCAATGTAAAATGACGTTTTTATTAAAATACTAACATCTGTTTACAGCAACAATTGATAATTTTCTTCGGTTTCTTTATTGATGAGGTACAACTACGTACATCTACGTATAGTTTTAGTTTTACATCTTAGTGCTATACCCTTATAAACTCTTAATAAGATGTCAAAGGTCACTGTTGCCATTTAGCTCTTGAAAAATTGAAAAGTCCTGACTTAAACGGTAGCTACTTTCTTTAATCAAAACGTTGATCTAAGTGAAATTGAGAAAATGTAAGCCCAATGGCTTCAAATCGAGACTGCATGTACATGTACTGATGTGAAAACAGTTAAAATTATGGCGACTTCAATGATTTCTGCACTCATTTCTACAATGAAGTCGCCAACTCCACTCCCCCTCCTAGCATTACGTATTTTTGCACGCCCCTTAGGATAGATTGCCCTCTATACAATAAGAACGAATTATTTCTAAAACCAAGCAAGCATAGATACATATGTCAGAAGGAAGGTGTGACAGCGTATAACGTTTGGTGCAGACCTGAAGTGGAGATATAGATAGTTCTTCGGCCCAGATGGGGAGGTTTGCCGCGTTTGCTCGCCAGAAAGATGACTATAGCCTGTTGATAGTCGTTTTCGCTCTTTAGTCATTCTTTTGACTTCCTGATCCAAGTGTCGATAGTATAATATAATGATTGATTTCTCACAATGAAATGCCAAGAATTCTAAGCATTTGTTGGTCACAATTTTTTATTCTAGATGTCGATTTCAATCAGAGCTAGAATATAGCGGGAACAATAAATTTTGTAGAATTTGGAAATAAAGCACTGCAAAATAGGTTTAAAAGAGGCTTTAAAAATAGGTTCTAGATTTGAGCTGAAAGCACTGTTTCACTTGAACCTACAAGCTTTTTCTCAGCTGAACAGGCGGGACAGCATCTAGATTATTTGGCTGCCTCGTTGGAGTGTGCCCATTGGCAGACTCTGTGTCCTACGCCACATAGTAGCTGCAGATGACCTAGTGGCTGCCTGTGCGTCCCCCGTTGTCTTGCTACGACTGATCAGTGTGACTTTGGTTTGGCCCGTAGTTAGAAATCTGCTTGGCCTGCGGCTCATTGACTGCTCGCGACCGCAGCTACAGATTCGTTTGAGATGGCTGCGGTAGCTGGACGAAAACTTGAAGTAGAAGAGACTGGTCGATGCCGAATTGAGCAGAACCAGCAGGTTGCTGATGTCACTGATCAGGTTGCCCCAGACTGTCTCGAAGAATGGTCTGTTAATCCATTCCAGGTTGTTTAGGACAAAAGAAATAGTGCTGCAGACTAGGAACACTGAAAAATAGCTGGGTATGGTGCTGTAGGTAAAGGAAGCTACAGTACATAACATAGGGTAAACCAGGGCTACTTTCAACGATTTGTGTTTTTTGAAATTTCAAGCTGATGGTTTCAGGTCTTTATGGTAAGCTGGATGACCAATTACATGTATAGCACATTCGAAAGCTTGAAGTGTGCTCTTCAAAAGGCTATAAACTTGCGCACCCGGTCACGACTGGGTTTGCCATCGGTGAAGGACACTGACCTACTCAAACCGGTGGCGTAATTCATCTGAACAATCGCATGGAGGTCAGTTTGATCGACTGGACACCCGCTGCCACCAAGTCTGGCAACTACATTTGCGATCGTAAAGGCTGAGAAAGGCTCCCGTCTCTTCCCTATTTGGTGTAATTTCGAGACCCAAGAAGGCGGTTGTACGTAGTGCCTAATCATAGCTAATAATTCTAAAGGAAGCAAACATAAAAGTACAGCAATGAGGAAAATAAAGGAAAGAACGCGCTACTGGATGCAACATGCAATGAAAGTCGCGTCTTTGCCCTGGGTAGTTTATGCTATGCCATGTGTCACGGCGGCCCCAGCACCCGTGGAAGCGGTGTGTTTGTGGGTTCGAAACCTGTCAAGGCGATGGGAAGTAGTCGACGCAAAGCCCAACCCAGGCCGTCGAAAGTCAGCAATGGCAAGTAGATAATGGGGACCAAACGTTAGCTGTCTTGCACCCACCCACAGCAAAAGGGGAGGGTTGTTGTTAAGGAGGCTGCCGGACCTTGTGTCTCTTCCTGCTCTATAGCAGTTGGCTACTCCTAGTCCGAAAGGACAAAAAGTTAACAATGAAAAGACAACAACAACAATGAAAGAGAACAAAAGGAGAAGGTAAGCACTATGCAAGCATAGAAATATTTGCAGCTGTTGAGAAATACCAACTCAGCAGGAAAGCTGGGTAAAGCAAGCAAGCAAGCTAGAGGTTGCAGAAGCAGAGAATCAACAGAGAAGACAAGGAAAATCGGGTTTAACCTTTTGCATATGACTGGGTTTTGAACAGATCGGAAAGTTTCTGGCTTTTGATAGGTTCGCGGTCCGGCTTTCCGATAGGTTGTTTTTAGTTTGTTTTGGTTTAGTGCAGTAAACTGATAGACTAAAAGTTATTTTTTGAATCATTTCAATGGCAAGCGTTATCTGAACATCTAAAACAACAAATTTTCAGTTTGCGACTGGTTGAAAACGCGTTTCCAAGCGGGTCTGACTGAAATAGCTTTCTGTAGGTCTGAAACAGCTTTCCGATACATCCGAAACAACTTTCCAATAGGTTAACTTTCATTTTTTTGCTTTCCGATACGTTGGCCAACTAAGCCATATGGCGTAGGTGATTTGCAAAGGGTGTTCAAAGTAGCCCCTTTTCTTTTTTTGGAACACTGAAAAAGTTTAGCATGAAATATCTAAACGATAAGCACGCCGTTGGAAAGAGAATGGTCTGGGCAGCAAAATGACGTAAAATTGACTACTTTGGGAAATTGACAAACAGCAACAGATCCCTTAGTATTTGGTACGGTCATGTAGCCTAGAGTCTTTTGTGATAAATTAGCGCAACCATGGGCCATAAAAACGAACCGAAGGCGCCACCCGGCGCAAAAAACACGCGAAACTCAAGCCTGTTCAAAGTTGCGCCTATTCAAAGTTACCCCGGTTTACCATAGATGCAATTGACGACAGCTTACCAACGATAACAGCGATCATCATGTTGGTGATGTTGTATTCATTCAGCTGACCGGTGGTCAATCTTCTGCGATTACGGTGAGCACGCTGCATTGTGCAGATGACACGACAGCTGAGAAAGCAGAGCAGCAGCAGAGGCAAGAGAAACTCAGCTGATGTGGTGGCCACATTCATGTACCAAAGTCTGTACGCTTTACATTTGCTCAGCAGCGGCTCAAACCCATATCTGGCACTGGACCTGTGCTCCCAGAACCTGACTGAGTGAAAACAAGCTCCTGTTGCCAGAACCAACAATGTGCATCGTATAGCGCGACTTCTGCAACAGAATCAACCAAGCCCGAGCAAGACTGACTGTTGGTATTTAAACCTGCAGCTAGACAGGCGGAAAAATCGGCCTCCAGTTGGTCTAAGCAAGCATAAGCCTTAGCAGAATCAAAATCTAAGCCAAAACTATGACATCTGGACAAAGTTTATTGTTCAAAAGGCACCGATGTCTAGAGTACCTAAAATACAGTGTAGAAAGCTCTCTTACTTGGTACAGAAGACAACAGCTTGCAGCGGTCTACAAACAGCCACATATCTTTCGACCGTTATGATTACCAGCAACCAAATTCTGTCGAAACGGAGCATGCGGCAAACCGGGTACGAATACAGTATGTTGACAACGATCCATGCGTCCAAGAACTTTAAGCGAACGGTCTTAATCAAAGGACCGTACAAAATACTGTAGAAAGGCGCCACTGCAAACGTAGGCAGTGCTAGTAGAAGCAAGACCAAATCCAAAATGCTCAGTGCAGATAAGAGCAGGCCAGTGGATTTGTGTCGTTGCTGCAACTTTACGTAAATCAGGGTCGACACTAGATTGCCGGCTATTCCGCAAACAGTTATCGTAACCATTACACAACCCAGCCCGATGTTAAAATAGTCGGTCTTCAGCCACTCCACCTGATGCGAACGGTTGGTCAAATTTTCCATAGTATCAGTCATTTATGTCTGCCTCGCTGAAGCGTTTAAGAAAAAGATGCCAAGATATAGAACCAAAAGTGGAAAGCTGGGATGACTGATGCACTTCTTTCATTAAGACTCTGAGCAGAATTGCATGATCAGAGAAATGCTGGTGCCTATTTCCCCTGATAATGTACACAAAGAATGCGTTCTTGATTAACTGGCTGTTAATGAGCTCAACAGGCTTGCTTTTTTATTTCCCTTGGCACTTCACCAAAATTGTCATACGATGTAATAGGCAAGTTATGTCCCATCGATTTTTGCCTTCACTCAAGCGATTCGTGTCGTTAACAGGCAGTTTATCGATTTTGCTCAAATTTGTGTCGAGGTCAACCAGGGAAGTAATAAAACTACAGAGTCACTCGTTAGAGTGCAAAGTTTTTAGCTAAGTGATTTTCGATTATATTTTTGAACTTCACCGATTTTAGTGCACTTCAGGGCCCACAGGGGTGTTCGGAAAGTGTATTTACGTTCAATAATAAATGCAATACCAATCGGTTGGAATGGTGATAGTAAGAATGGAAGTGGCAGAAATCGTGGAGCAAGGTGACCTGTTGTGCAGTGATTGGACAAAGAACGATGTGGGCAGAGACACGGATGTACAACTCTCACTCTGACCATCAGATGTATTTGAGATAGCTGACTCTCTTTCTGAGCTTGATTGAGACTCCTTGATTATACCATATTATCCCTTTGTATTACACCTACTCCATATGGAGTAGATCTAGATGCGTTTGGAAGGGCCGGCAAAAGGGCGGCGATTTTTATTCACATTTAAAGATTGGCCAAAATCTAAGCCGGAATTTTTAAGGGCTAAGGCGTGAACTGTGAAGAAATGTGCGATAGCTTTCGAAAGCGAAGAAATCGCTTTGGAAATATTGCAATAGCTTTTCAAAAGCGAAAAAACAGCTTTCAACATTTTGCACTTCGCCTTTCTATGTGTGAATAAAATCAGTTCATTTTCGGCCCTTCTTTTTGCGGTGTTTTCCAAAGGGTTATTGGAGTCTTTCATGACACCGCCTGTTGGAAGCAGCAGATAGTTGAAGGCCACAACTTTGACAAGTGAAGCAATCAATTTACAGTAGGAAGTTTAGTGCTAAGTTTTTGCAAGTTACTACTGGATATACAGGCAGCTACTCTCTTGACTCTTCTGATTGAAGCAAATATCCAGTAATATCTTGATTGTTCACTTAACAAAGATTTCCTACTGTACGAAAATGGATTGCCTCGCCTGTCAAAGTTGTGGGCTTCAACTATCAACTGCTTCCAACAGGCGGCGTCATGAAAGACACCAACATGGCACAATCAATGAGTCACACACAATCAAGTTCAGAAAAAAGAGTCAGCTATCACAAGGAAGTCTGATGGTGAAAGTGAGAGTCATGAAGAAGAAAATAATGAAGAAGTTTCTTATGAGTCAGAAGATGAGCCTGAAGAAGGTGATGAAAGCATAAACTGGAAGATTTTGCTCTAAGAAGCATTTGGCAACATGGATCTTAAGAGTTTGGATGGACCCCTTATTCAGCGAGTTTTTTTAACAGCTGCAAAGGACATTGGAGGAAAAATAGGAATTTGCATCATTTTTAGGAATCAAGATAACGTGTGTGTATGTTGTTATCTTGAATGCATCATGTCACTACTTAACGAACGATTTTGTTGTCATGTTTTACGTGAACGATATTTTAGGATTTTTCGCTGTAAACTGTAATTTTGGTTTTAGTTTGCTTTCTGTACATTTTTCCTATATTTAAACCTACGCACTCCCTGGTCGTTGATTCGATTGACATAACCTTGATTTACCTGCAAACGATCAGCCTTATTTCTTGAATTCTTTCTTCTGTTCAGTGTCTCTAATCGGAGCGTCTGCGGTGGTGTCTAAAAGTGGAGGGCAGAGAGAGGCGGTCGTCTGATAAAAAGAAAACCCTGTTGTTGGTCTGTGTTTTACTTTCGGTGCAATACCATCTAATTCTTAGGTAGCATGTATGGCCTTTAGTCTTAAACTCGCCAATCGTCCTCGTTCTAATCATAATCACAATGTGCTATACTTTTAGCCGAGCTGTGCCGGCTTTTCGGAGAGAGTGAATTGTAGAATGCACACCATTTGGCATATGTACATGTTTGGTGGCATAAAATGGTAACTCATTTTGCGTGTACACCACTGTGAAATGAGTACGTAATGTAGATATTTATAATGTAGTGCGTAAAGTCCACTCTTTTTGCAGCCAAGGTTCCGATCCCGATCCGATGTGCGGGGGGGGGGCTTTTACAGCCCTACTCTCAGACCTTGCGATGCATTGCGCAACCCCCATGTTTCGTCATCTCGGACGTTTCCCTTCTATCACTGCCAGCCACTCTAGCCATGCTGTTGGGCGCCAGGTACTAAGAGAGCGCCTGGCGCATTGACGTCATAGTGCTGACAGCGTCCACTGCCGCCCGGCGGAGGAGGAGGAGTAAACCGGTATAGGCCTTGTTGTGTCGTCTCAGCCAGCACTTGACGTCATTGCTCTTTCTCCAAGTTGGCATGCTGTAGGAGCGGCTTCGGTGCTATGGCAGATCCAGTTGGTTCCCATTTTATCTACTCGCTGTAACTAGCTTTTGGTGGCCTGGGTGGAGCGTTGTGCCGACGACCAACTCTTTGCAGCAAGAAACTTGCCGCGCCGAGAGGATGAACCACTACAACCGCTAGGGATGCAGGGGCCGCCGTGACTCAGAGGCAGCAAGCTACCCACTGAGCCAACGACACGGCGCAGCGAAGGTTCTTATCCATAAAGAATTCCGTAGCCTTTACTAGGAGTCAGAAAGTATGCGAAAAATGCGCCCCAAAGTGACCCCTAGTATACTACTCTATCTGGGGTTTCCATTTTAGTGTAACCATTAGACTGTAACTTTTGTGTTGGCTTGTTAGCTCCAGGTCCAGAGCAAAAACGGTCTGGCCGTTTGACCAACGAAACAACACTGTCTACAAGTTCTTCTGATTAAAATGTCCATTAAAAAGTTGATTTCCAAATTTTGCTGCCATTAGTTAATTAATAATTAAGAAGACACTTATTCAGACAGCCGTATCTCGAGCCTGGAGCGTCGAATCGGAAAACACTTTGCAGTGGTTACATAACTTACTTATCAATGTGCATTGGTGCACCATGACTCCTCTGCGCCAAGGTTTCACTTTCGGGTCTGAACATACATGTAACAGCTCCGGGCCGACCTGGGGGGAGGGGGGTAGGGGGGGGGGGGTTTCCTCAGGTGGGGGGGTCGAGGGGGGGTTTCGCCCAGGTGGGGGGTCCCAAATTTCAAAAAGCTCCAAAACGCCTAGAAATGCGTTTTTAGCACGTTTTTTTCAGTAAGGACGCTAAAAATCGCTATTTTAAGCTGCCAAATAGCGTTTTAAAGCTAAAAAGAAGCAAAAAATGACAAAAAGAGCTTCCAAAAACACCGATTTTTCTTAAATATCAGCAGTGGAAACGCCAAATTCCGTTTCCAAAGGCTTTTCAAGTGAATTTTAGGCTAAAAATTAGTGATTTCTGACCCAGTTTGTTAATACTGGAGCCACTACCACCACTTGTATTTTTTGGTCGGGGGGGGGGGGGGTCCCTTAACCTTTCTCGGGGGGTGGGGGTGGGGGGTAAGGGGGGGGGGGGTTTGGACTTTCCAGCAGGGGGGTAACCCCCCCAAACCCCCCCTAGTACATGAATGGGTCTGAAAGGACCAAGGCTCGATCGAACCAAACACTGACACTTACATGACCTTCTGCGTCACAAACAGAAACACTTCACAGAGTTGCAGACGGATAAATTCTCAGGCTGCACCCTTTGGCACAGCTCCTTAGGCGCACACGTAGACACTGGGCTTGAGTGATTGCGCAATAGTCCTCAGGCTCAGGCAATCTCACTAACTGTCTGGTCGTCTTCAGATCCACACTCCTTCCGCGTCTGATGGCGTTAAACACAAGCGCAGGAAACTGTTCCATAAGATGTGCGCCGAAGTCCGTTTGGTTCGGCTACTACTCTGTGGTCTATAGTCTCTTTCTTGTTCTCATCTGTGTAGTTGGTTTGGTGTCAAACGCCTTGTCTACAGTAGTCTTTCTGAGTGCGCGCTTCCGTCGTCTCTCCATCAATGTGCTTCTGGCTGGTATAAGCTGTTTTGACGCGCTCTTACTTACCGTATCCATTCCGGTCTTCGTGTCGGGACCGCTGATCGTCTTTCTGGCAGACTCTTTACTCCTACGCTATTTCTACGCCATCAGTATTATGTACCTGTACCCACTGAGTATGGTCTTTCGCAACAGCTCCACATGGCTGCTGGTTCTGACCACCGTGGAGAGATGGATCGCTGTCTGTCGGCCGTTGAGGGTAGTTAGCTACTGCTCACCGTAAGTCTCACTTAACTAAAAGTGTACTAGACACTGAACTTGGAGCAACCGTGAACTACTGTTATACCAATTTTTTACCAAACGGGCTGTATTTTCTTGTACGTTTGAAGTAGTGTTGTTAGCATACATGCAACAGGTCATCCGACGATGGGGGCAGGGGGTTGGGGGGTCTGGCGCCGTCCGGGGGGGTCTGAGCCAAAATTTTGGGAGGGGGGTAGGGCACTAAAAAACGCTCAAAAATCAAAAAAATCGCAATTTTTGGGCTAAAAATCGCTAATTTGGGCTGAAATACAGCTAAAAAGTGCTGTTTTGCAGGCGACTTTGGCAATTTTTATGTCTGAAATTGTAAAAAATTGCAAAAATTTGCTCAAAAATTTACTTGCCAGAAAAATCGGATAAGGGGGTTGGCGAAATCGTCTCGGGGGGGGGGGGGTCCCCCATCCGGGGGGTCTGGCCTAAGTCGGGTGGGGGCAGACCCCCCAGACCCCCCTGTTACGTACATGCATGGTTGTTACAATGCTAAAATTTCCGTTTGACTATGACTATGACTACCGCTCGTTTGACTGCAATACTAGGAAAGTAGTCAATCTAACTTTGACTACAGTAGTAAGGGGCGGTTCACTGGCGGGGGTGACGTCACAACGTCACCGCCGCCAGTCCGTCTCGAGATTAATATTTCGAGACTCCGCCCCTTACGGCTCCGCCCACTCGCCGCCGCGGGAAAAACTTTTGCTCGGGTGAGGTTCGAACTTTTTAATGTTTCGGTTACGGGCTTATCGGTTTTACCATCTGAGCCACACTATCAGTTAGAGTTAGATGTCTAAACGGTCTATATGTGTGTTGATGTCTGCCCCCCTCAGAATTTTGAAGTTGTGGCAGAGAATTTTAGTAAGAAAAAACTACGTCACTGCCCCCTCAGAAATAAGGTTTGATTTTGGCGGGAAATTCAAATTGCCCCCTCAGAATTTTGCAAGGAAAATTGTCAGATTTTAACACACCCCAGCCAGATGACGTCACTGACCCCTCAGAATTAGGGTTTGATTTTGGCGGAAAATTTAAATTGCCCCCCTCAGAATTTGGGGTTTGATTTTGGTAGAAATCAAAACTTTTGCTCGGGTGGGGTTCGATCCTTCTACCTTCTGCTTCAGAGTCCAGCGCTCTACCATCTGAGCCACACTATCAGTTAGAGTTAGATGTCTAAACGGTCTATATGTGTGTTGATGTCTGCCCCCCTCAGAATTTTGAAGTTGTGGCAGAGAATTTTAGTAAGAAAAAACTACGTCACTGCCCCCTCAGAAATAAGGTTTGATTTTGGCGGGAAATTCAAATTGCCCCCTCAGAATTTTGCAAGGAAAATTGTCAGATTTTAACACACCCCAGCCAGATGACGTCACTGCCCCCCTCAGAATTTGAGGCTTGATTTTGGTTGGGAAATTTGGTAGTGGAGAATTTGTTTGGGCATTTTTGGTTGCGAAACTTGGTTGGGAAATTTGGTGGTTGAGAATTTGGTTGGGCCTTTTTGTTTGCGAAATTTGGTTGGAAAATTTGGTAGTGGAGAATTTGGTTGGGCATTTTTGGTTGCGAAACTTGGTTGGGAAATTTGGTGGTTGAGAATTTGGTTGGGCATTTTTGTTTGCGAAATTTGGTTGGGAAATTTGGTGGTTGAGAATTTGGTGTAGTAAAGCAGTACTTACCAATTTCAGCAAAATCACCTGTCGGATGTGAGACTGTGCAAAAATTTCAGTTTCACAAATTCTCTGAGGTAAGTTTAAGAATTTTGTTTTTCGAAACTGTTTCACAAGAATATTTCAGAATTTGGTGGAAGTTTCGGCGGGAAATTCAAATTTGAAAACAGAAATTAAATAGAAAATAAATACAAAATGTGAAAATAATTGTAAAAACAAATGTAATTAAAAATAAAAAACGTTTAGAATCGGTGCCCAAACATCGAATTTGGCTGTCAATTTGTGAAAAACCCTCAGGATTTCGAGATTCACATTCCCGACCTTAGGATTAGAAAGATCTCACTAAGATCATCGATCTTCTCCGATCTGCACAAAGATTTAGCGATCTTCACTGAAGATTTGTCGCTCTTTACTGGAGATTTCACCGGTATTGCGCTATTTCCCTATAGTTTGGGTAGCTGTGTGTATGGCTGGTGTATATATGGGCTATATAGCACCAAAACATGACATATAACACTACGATTGATCTAGATTTCACTAAGATTTCGCAAGTTTGCATTAAGATTTCACAAGATTACACTAAGATTTGTTAAGATCACACTGAAATTGCATAAAATCTCACCGCTATTGCACTATTTCCCTATATTTCAGACAGTCGCATATATGGCTTGTGTGTATATAGCACCAACACATGACCAATAGCACTAAAATTTATCAAGATTTCACTAAGATTTCGCAAGATTGCATTTAGATTTACTGAGATCACACTGAGATTTGTTAAGATCACACTGAAATTGCATAAAATCTCACCGCTATTGCGCTATTTCCCTATAGTTTGGGCAGCTGTATATATCGTTGGGATACGTGCTGGCTTATATTGGACACAAACACCAAGATTACACTGAAATCACACTGAGATTTCACAAGATTTCCCTATATTTTGGTCTGCTGTATATTATTCTGCTAACTAACCGGCCCTGGTCAGTATTTAAGCCCAGCTTTTTGACAGATTGCTCATTGTATGAGTTTGTCTCGACAAGAATGGGTGACAGCAAACTCGATTTGGCAGAGCTGTTTGGGGAAGACGAGAAAGCGAAAACGGCCCAAGATAAGGAGAAAATGCCCAAAAAACGAAAACGTCAGCCAAAGTCCAACGCTAAGAAACGGGTGAAAATCGAGAAAAGTAGCAATGAGGCGGCCGGCAAACCACTGGAAGAGGTGGAAGAAGACAGTGAGGAAGAAGCTAACTGCCGTTGTGTGGTCTACATTTACATATAATTAATGAATAAAAGTTTTTTCACTTGTTGGCTTCTTGCTCAGATCGCGGCAGGATTTCCCAAGATTCCCCGGGATTTCCAAGATTACGCCGGGATTTCCCAAGATCGCACCAGGATTTCCCAAGATCGCGCCAGGATTTCCAAAGATCGCGCCAGGATTTCCAAGATCGCGCCAGGATTTCCAAGATCGCGGGGATAGCGCTATTTTTCCGGCAAACGTTTACAAAAATTTGATATGAGGAAACAATTTATTCAATCATTTTTTGAACAAGCATTTAGCGTATACATCTCGCATCTTTGTGTTCACCTCAACACAGCTGTCACACAGTGGGAATTTCACGATCAGTTTTCCGTTCATCTTCTGCGCTGGCATGGTTCTGGAAAGTCTGAAACACGGTTCGCACATGTACGCCGAGTAGGAAAGTAGCGGTTGAACTACCTTCAGCGTTTCCAGTGAGGTCGGTTTTGGCAGGTTGTCTCTGCGTGGTTCCTCTGGGCGTTGCAGCTTGGCCAGAGGCGGTTGATCCCAGCGGGTTTTTCCTGGCGGCTGTGGAGGCTGAGAGGGTGGAGGGGTGCGATTGACCATCTCGCTGTGTTTTGGAGGGTTGGCCAGCAGAGCCTTCCGTTTGGCGATTCGCTTCTTCACCAGTTCTAGGTCCAATGGTGGTTTCCAGTGGCGGCGGTGCAGAATACCGCGCAAGTGGTTGATGAGGTTGCCGCGGGACTTGAAGGTTCGGTCGCACAATTTGCAGTAGAAGTTTTTGTAGTCCTCCATCGTCATTCCGTCGCGATCCAAGAGCTGCTGCAGAGACAAACGAGCCGCCATCTCACACCAGTACACAGTGAACAATGAACAGAAGCTGAAAAATTTGGCTAAAAGTAACTTTCAGTAGTTTGTCTTAAGACAAACTTTGTCTGCAGACAAACGCGCAGTGATGACGTCATCAAACTACAAATTCGCGCACGAGATAATCTTGAAACAAACACAAACTTGTTTTGTATATAAAGCGAAATATTTTCGCTCACAGTCAGTCTGTTGTTTTGTCAGTTTGCCGTGCGGGTGACACAAATGGATGCGTGTGTTTGTCCAACATGCGGTGTTCAGCTGTCCACTGCATCAAACCGTCGTCGCCATGAAAAACTTCAACACGGAATGATTCCAGCTGATGAAGAGCTTGAAAGCCAGCAAGATGAGACAGATTCTGAGGAGTCCGAGTCCGATGAAGGTGACAAAAATTGGGTATTTTTGCTTCGAGAAACGTTTGACAACATGAATCTGAAGAGCTCGGAAGGACTACTGAAAGAACCACTCTACAGCGAGTTCTTCGAACAGCTGAAAAACACACTTCAGGAAAAACTGAAGTTTGCATTGTATTTCCAGGATGAAGATGAGGTGTACACCGCTATCCTGAATACTTCGAACAACTACACAGAGAGAGATCTTGGTGAGGAGGAAGCGATCGAGAAAGCTTGGGATGAGCGCAAGTTTCTGGTGAAAAAGTTCCTTCATGGGAATGAAGATCTCATCGAACAAGCTTTTGCTGATGAAGATGAAGAGCAGATTGATGAAGAAGAGGAGCAAACTGATGATTGATTTGGTGGCGATATTATTATTTATTTGGTAAAATTTGTCTTCTGCGATATCAAAATATAGAGAAATAGCGCTATCCCCGCGATCTTGGAAATCCTGGCGCGATCTTTGGAAATCCTGGCGCGATCTTGGGAAATCCTGGTGCGATCTTGGGAAATCCCGGCGTAATCTTGGAAATCCCGGGGAATCTTGGGAAATCCTGCCGCGATCTGAGCAAGAAGCCAACAAGTGAAAAAACTTTTATTCATTAATTATATGTAAATGTAGACCACACAACGGCAGTTAGCTTCTTCCTCACTGTCTTCTTCCACCTCTTCCAGTGGTTTGCCGGCCGCCTCATTGCTACTTTTCTCGATTTTCACCCGTTTCTTAGCGTTGGACTTTGGCTGACGTTTTCGTTTTTTGGGCATTTTCTCCTTATCTTGGGCCGTTTTCGCTTTCTCGTCTTCCCCAAACAGCTCTGCCAAATCGAGTTTGCTGTCACCCATTCTTGTCGAGACAAACTCATACAATGAGCAATCTGTCAAAAAGCTGGGCTTAAATACTGACCAGGGCCGGTTAGTTAGCAGAATAATATACAGCAGACCAAAATATAGGGAAATCTTGTGAAATCTCAGTGTGATTTCAGTGTAATCTTGGTGTTTGTGTCCAATATAAGCCAGCACGTATCCCAACGATATATACAGCTGCCCAAACTATAGGGAAATAGCGCAATAGCGGTGAGATTTTATGCAATTTCAGTGTGATCTTAACAAATCTCAGTGTGATCTCAGTAAATCTAAATGCAATCTTGCGAAATCTTAGTGAAATCTTGATAAATTTTAGTGCTATAGGTCATGTGTTGGTGCTATATACACACAAGCCATATATGCGACTGTCTGAAATATAGGGAAATAGTGCAATAGCGGTGAGATTTTATGCAATTTCAGTGTGATCTTAACAAATCTTAGTGTAATCTTGTGAAATCTTAATGCAAACTTGCGAAATCTTAGTGAAATCTAGATCAATCGTAGTGTTATATGTCATGTTTTGGTGCTATATAGCCCATATATACACCAGCCATACACACAGCTACCCAAACTATAGGGAAATAGCGCAATACCGGTGAAATCTCCAGTAAAGAGCGACAAATCTTCAGTGAAGATCGCTAAATCTTTGTGCAGATCGGAGAAGATCGATGATCTTAGTGAGATCTTTCTAATCCTAAGGTCGGGAATGTGAATCTCGAAATCCTGAGGGTTTTTCACAAATTGACAGCCAAATTCGATGTTTGGGCACGGATTCTAAACGTTTTTTATTTTTAATTACATTTGTTTTTACAATTATTTTCACATTTTGTATTTATTTTCTATTTAATTTCTGTTTTCAAATTTGAATTTCCCGCCGAAACTTCCACCAAATTCTGAAATATTCTTGTGAAACAGTTTCGAAAAACAAAATTCTTAAACTTACCTCAGAGAATTTGTGAAACTGAAATTTTTGCACAGTCTCACATCCGACAGGTGATTTTGCTGAAATTGGTAAGTACTGCTTTACTACACCAAATTCTCAACCACCAAATTTCCCAACCAAATTTCGCAAACAAAAATGCCCAACCAAATTCTCAACCACCAAATTTCCCAACCAAGTTTCGCAACCAAAAATGCCCAACCAAATTCTCCACTACCAAATTTTCCAACCAAATTTCGCAAACAAAAAGGCCCAACCAAATTCTCAACCACCAAATTTCCCAACCAAGTTTCGCAACCAAAAATGCCCAAACAAATTCTCCACTACCAAATTTCCCAACCAAAATCAAGCCTCAAATTCTGAGGGGGCAGTGACGTCATCTGGCTGGGGTGTGTTAAAATCTGACAATTTTCCTTGCAAAATTCTGAGGGGGCAATTTGAATTTCCCGCCAAAATCAAACCTTATTTCTGAGGGGGCAGTGACGTAGTTTTTTCTTACTAAAATTCTCTGCCACAACTTCAAAATTCTGAGGGGGGGCAGATATCAACACACATATAGACCGTTTAGACATCTAACTCTAACTGATAGTGTGGCTCAGATGGTAGAGCGCTGGACTCTGAAGCAGAAGGTAGAAGGATCGAACCCCACCCGAGCAAAAGTTTTGATTTCTACCAAAATCAAACCCCAAATTCTGAGGGGGGCAATTTAAATTTTCCGCCAAAATCAAACCCTAATTCTGAGGGGTCAGTGACGTCATCTGGCTGGGGTGTGTTAAAATCTGACAATTTTCCTTGCAAAATTCTGAGGGGGCAATTTGAATTTCCCGCCAAAATCAAACCTTATTTCTGAGGGGGCAGTGACGTAGTTTTTTCTTACTAAAATTCTCTGCCACAACTTCAAAATTCTGAGGGGGGCAGACATCAACACACATATAGACCGTTTAGACATCTAACTCTAACTGATAGTGTGGCTCAGATGGTAAAACCGATAAGCCCGTAACCGAAACATTAAAAAGTTCGAACCTCACCCGAGCAAAAGTTTTTCCCGCGGCGGCGAGTGGGCGGAGCCGTAAGGGGCGGAGTCTCGAAATAATAATCTCGAGACGGACTGGCGGCGGTGACGTTGTGACGTCACCCCCGCCAGTGAACCGCCCCTTACTACTGACTACTGGTCAAACTTTAAGGGCAAAGTAGTCAAACTTTAACTTTGATAAACTAGATACTTGCATGTCTGACTACAACACCAGAAAAGTATTAACAATGACTTTGAATTTGGCTTAGTACAGAAATCCCAGTAAATATCGCAAGTTTCCCTGAAAATCAAGTGACTACCGTAAGACGCGATCGTAAATTATACAAACAAATGCACGGCCCTTACAAAAGTTGGCGAAAATTTCGCACTGGGGCAGTACCGCCCCACACCGCAATTACCGATTTGCTTAGTTTTAGGCTCAGGTTTAGAGCCAGCATTTTTTTTTTGCTGTGCAGATAAACAAAACACATAAGCTATAATGTCAGTGATTTTCGGGCATGCCAATTTCAACCATGATGTCGGTTTAGAGCTATCATCGTGTTTTAATTCGATAATCGATATCGATTGATTATCGATTTTTTGCTGTGCAAATAAACAAAACACATAAGCTATAATTGTCAGTGGTTTTCGGGCACGCCGATTTCAACCATGATGTTTTTTGAGCTATCATTGCAGTTTAGTTCGATTATCAATATCGATTGATTATCGATTTTTTCTGTGCAAATGATCGAACCACACAGGCTATGTTTTTAGTGGTTTGCAGGCATGCCGATTTCAAAACGCAATGATAGCTCTAAACCGACATAATGGTTGAAATCGGCATGCCCAAAAACCGCTGACATTATAGCTTACAATGTATGTGTTTTGTTTATCTGCACAGCAAAAAATCGATAATTGATCGAATATCGATTTATCACGTGATCGTAGCTGTAAATGGGCGTCGCCAATTAATTTGACGTACCAGAAAACCTCAATTTGGTAATCCCATTTCCTTTGTAGCTACTTTAGTCAGATGCTGAAAACTGATAAAATCGTGATCAATCGATATTTTGCGATCGATTATTTTTTATACAACAAAAATCACCATAAATTTTATTGCAGATTCTGAAAGCCCATGATGTGAGCTTTCGAACGCTGGCAGCACGTGTCTCAGCTAACTCGGCCCCCTGAGAAACGCCCATTTCCGTTAGGGGTGTTTTGGAGTTTTACTATGGAAAAAGGCCCCATCAGAGAGAAACCTGGATGGCCATTGCAGGCTACCCAGAGCGAGTTGGGCGGAACTGATTTAGGGTTTTACTTTGGGGCCATAGGCATGTCCAACGCACACCATGCCGGCCTATTCCGCCGACCCCCCACTTAACATGTCTGCCCGATCTCGGTTGGCAATGACAATTATAAGAACTACAGTACTATCACTTCAGACGGAAAGCAGTGTTCTCTGTACTTGCGGTATCGGTGGCGGCCGTATGCTACAACGCATGTCGGTTCTGGGAGTTTTCGCTCGACGCAAACACCACCGAGTTGAAATTCAACTTCCGCGCCAACAAAGCATACCTGCTGTGGTACGAGTCTGTCTCCAGCTGGATAATCACTTATCTGTTGCCGCTGACTGCCGTGTCTGTCCTCAACTGTCTTATAGCTCAGCAAGTTCATCGCACGGCGCGCGTCAGGTCCAGACTATTCAGGAGACATTCATCTGAGCGTCGGACTGTCTCTATGATGTTCTGGATCATAGTTGGTGAGTTCTCAAACATACTGCAAGGCGTAGTAACTTGTCCGGTATAGTACTCAGGGCATATGGTGCGTATACCATACGTAACATTGGGTATGGGGTGATCTAAGCAGTCCGAAAGGGCAGTGGAATTTGAACAACAACAACAACAACAGTGGACTTTGGGGGTCTGCCCTACAAAGGCCAGCTAGACACTTCTATGCCCCCCAAGAGACGATTCTCCCGACTCTTCTCCGATTCCCTGGCAAATAATTTTTGCAACCAATTTTGTGTAATGTTTTAGAATTTCAGACATTGACATTTTAAAAGAGCAGCTTTTTCATACATGTAATAGGGGGTCCTGGAGGTTTACCCGCCTACCGACTTAGGCCGGACCCCCTCTCGAAACGATTTATCCGACCCCTCTCCGATTTTTCCTGCAAGTAATTTTTTGAGCAAATCTTTGCGATTTTTTACAATCTCAGACACAAACATTGCCAAAATCGCCTTTAAAACAACACTTCCTAGCTGTATTTGAGCCCAAATTAGGGATTTTTGATGATTTCCCCAACCCCAACCTCCGAAATTTCAGCCGAAATTAGCGCGTTTTTCAGCGATTTTTGTGCGTGCTTTAGTACCCTACCCCTCCTGCAGAATTTGGGCTCAGAGCCCGGATTCCATGCCCTATTATGACCAGGGTCTCAGCACCTGATGAAACTGCAGTGGCTTCGCAGACAACCAAAACAATACGATGACAGCGAATCATAGTACAGAATATCTTTCATATCGTATATTACTCTATTTAGTGTTCGTCTGCTGTTACACACCGAGCTTCCTGCTGAACCTGGTCGAAACACTAAACGGTGCTTTTCTCCAGACCACGCTCGGCTTCGTGCTGAGCGACCTGAACAACACACTAATCGTCTTGAATGCTGCCACTAATTCTCTCTTCTACTACGCACTTTCCAGCCGATATCGAACAAAGATCAAACAGCTTTGCTGCGGCGCCGACCGGTCGGAAAGCAACAACTTCAACCTAAACAATCTTCGTTCGATCTGCACTCCCGCCCGACTTCGCGTCGGTTTGCGATGCTAGTAGTATGGGGTGAAAGAAGGGTATGTGTCTGGATTTGTCAGAGAGAGAGAGTATTTATTAATATCAGCAGACCTCGCATACAAGCGTTGACCGTTGGTGTGTGTCTGATTTGCATAATGATTCACGACATATCGATCAGCTGCGGCGGCATCCCCTGCGCTGATGAATTTGTTATGCCATCAGCTCTAATCAAGCCGTTTGCGTAAACTGACACCCTTATCTGACCGCCGCCAACCAGTGGTCATCTGATTGGCCTCCCCTCTGACCAGCGGTGATCAGTCTTTGATTACTGGAACGCAAAATCAAACACTACATAGAAGTTGCGTACAGTATGTATGTGATCTCTCAAAACCTCGTGTTTTCCGACGAGTTTTCTTAATCAACGTCGTTTAGAAAGACTTTTGCAGTCAAGTAAAACAGCTTTTCACCATATCTGCAACAAAATGGTCAAGAAAAGCGGATTTTAACGCAAAAATGTAGTTTTGAAGCAGTGAAAACATTAATTGAATAGCTATAGCAGGAAACAACAAAGCGCCACTCTCCAATAGGTAGACGATAGCCGAAAAAATAACAGATGTCGGTTTATTAATACCACTGATATTTTTTGAAGTTAGGAATAGAATAGGACTATCGTATGTACTACTAATCAAAATTAGATTACAATGTATTTTCCTTAGTACAATACGGATCTAAATACAATGTATAACCTATTCTCAATAAAAATTATTCTTTACTCTTCTTGTAAGGTCGCTTTAGCTTTTCTCCTCCTGTAGTATTGCGCTGTGAACAGAAATCCCCTCATACTAGATTATTATAGTCCGATTTAGGCAGTGCCTTCCAGCCAGTAAACAGCAGCAAAGCGCAATATTTTTGCGCAATCATCAATCAGCAAAATTAGAGATTAGCTGGTTTGGTGCGATGCTAATGGCGACGTCCGTCAGTCGGCGCCCCATTTATAGTCAAAAAGCGTCGCTGTCACAATCCATGTACGTAGGCGTGTTTATTAGCTAACGGCCGGGCGTGGCAAAATTAGAGGCCTCCTAAATCAATGACAGCACCAGCAGCTACTGTTGCTATGTACGTACGCGGCAGACCCTAATTTGCTGCCCAACCATGTATAAACAAATCGCCTGCTCATAAACATCTCTTTTATAGCGAGTCTGCCTGCCTGTGTCATGAGTGAGTAACTGCTCCAAGCGAATCAGACAGACGGTTTTTGCCAAGTTCTAGTTCAATTTCGGCTAGAAAATTGAGTTTCAGTTGAGTCGAGTCGCCCGGGCAGCAGCCACTAATGTCAAGGGAAGGGCTAACAGATGGCGGTGCATGAGAGTAGACGGCTTTTGGCAGTAGCGGCACGCTTGAAAGCAAAGAAGCGGATTTAGCGTGACTGAGAGTTATCGACCGAGTTGGAAACTCGACACTTAATCGCAAGTGCTCAAAGTGCGCCCTTGTGCAAACAAACATAGGAGAGCAGAAATTCAATCCGAAACATAGGAGAATAACCTCTCTCCCGAGGGTCACTTAATAGCAGCGCGCTCCAAAATTAAACTGCCCGTCTTATCTGAAGATTGAGCACTTTTTGAGGACTGAAAATTTTTCAATCTATATACACAGACAAATCTGGCAAATCAAATACTATCGGATCGGTAACGGGAGCTATCACACAGACACAGAGTCAGCCAGTTTTCGACACAATCGTTCTAGCTTAGGTTTAGTAAATTCTGCACGTCTTCCAAATGGTCTAGAGCTAATTTGAAAGCGCTATACCGTTCAATTCTATGTCGAATAAAGTCTGACTGACACTATAACAGTCTGAATCTATAAGACGAGTTCAAAGTTCTGTCGCACCACCCATTTGAGCTGTTTCAGCATTTGAATCTGTTCCAGACAACTCTGCTTCTCTCTCAAACGAAGCAACTTCTCTTCTTTTGCACGGGCCACAACCAGTCGAAGTCTCTCACTCTTGTGTCTCATCGAATCCATCTTAACTGCCAGTTCGCTTAGCACATCCGGCGCCAAAGGGGGCGGCGGTGGTGCGTGAAAGGTGGGACTGGGACGTTGATTACCGTTGCAGTCCAGCACCGCAACAGCCGGACACAGGTCTATGTCACAATAGTCATCAGACTGCTCCTCCTCCTCCTCCTCCAATCCCAAAGCCTCATCGACCTCGGTTCCCGTACAGTGCACCGCCTTATCCTGACTGCCAAACATTTTGCTCCAGTCTGGCGTGTGCATACTCGACTCGGGACTGCTGTCATGACTTCCATAGCCGGAGCTGCACACAGAATCGTCGAGCGGCTCTTTGGGCAGGGCTTTTTGGCGTTGCAGCGAGGTGTAGAGGTCAAGCGGAGGTACCAGCGGCGCCCGACTGGCGCTGTACCAAGGGTTGGTGCGAATCTGAGGTCGGTTAGGGGGCAAAGTGTGGCAGGAACCGACCAGAGGCGTTTCTTGGACGCAGCAAGAAACGGGTTCCTTCGGCGGCATGCTGGTTCCCTTGCTGAGTAGCTTCTGTTTCTTCGACACGAAGACGAAGTCCTTCTCGGCGCTCTCCGAACACTTTTTCCCTCTGTTCTTCGACTTGCGTTTCAGCGGCAGATTGTCGAACCAGGAGGTTAGCTTCATTTTGAGTGCTGCTAAAATCAATCGCTCCGGCTAAGAGCTTTAGCAAGCGGCCAAATTGCCTGCCTACCTGTGAGCACACGCACAGACGCGTGTGTGGTCAGTAGCTACTAGTAGGCCGACGGAGGCAGCTGGCGGTAGGGGACGGCAGCGGCTGTCTCCGATTATGCATAAGCTGGATGTTTTTCAGAGGCGGCCGCCGTCGACGATCGATGCCCAGTATAGTAAGTGAATTAGAAACGGCCCGTCACCAGTATTGACGGTCGGTGTTGCAAATTGCGCCACGCCCTGTCTGATTAGGCAGACCTCTGGCTAATCGCGCTTTCTTACCCCTCGCCCTTATCTGATCTGACTCACACAGACTCAATCACATCCACCAGCACACCCACCACTACACAGATGACGCAGCACCAAAACCTGAAATCGGAGGTCTCGCTCTAATGGTCCGCTGAGCCTAACCGGTGTAGAGGGGAAAACTGTGAAATATGAACATCCCCTGCTGCTGCTGCTCGTTTAATTCCAACTATGACATGCAACAAGTCCGGAGCGGATAGGGGCGTCTTGCACTATACTACTACTACATAGGTAGAGTGGAAGGGAAACTGAAACATTTTACCAAGATTACGCAGGTTTTTGAACGACTGCTCGACGATATCACTAAGAACACCGCGTATTCATTGGTTATCTGGCAAAAATATGCACGAAAACGCACCATTCTGAGCTAGCGCCCGGTCTTAACTGAAAAATGCACCCTGATAGACCGTGGTTTTTTTTAATCGGAACCGTGTCCGCCTATTTGGTCACCAAATTTTGGTGCTGGTAGAGGCAGAACATTAAACTACTGTAATTTTAATAGTGAAATTTTATTTTAATTCAATATCAATATAATAGAACTTGCAGATTTTAATTTTGATTTAATATTAATACTATTAAAATAGTATTTTAACCCAATGCGTGGAGGCTTCTCACAAAAATGGCAGATTTAACATATTATATGTGGTCTTAAAAAAGAATGTAAGACTACCAGTCAGACCATGGTAGATCTTGGAAGAACTAAGCTAGAGGTCGCACGTTCTGCTGTTGTAGCAGCTTAAATGAAGGCATGTTTTCAAAATTTATGAACCAACTCAATATCTTTCCAACAGTGAACAGATTGAATTACATGAGTTTCCGCTGCTGTGGCCTAAAATTTAAGCAGTTTCGAATGTTTTGAAACGAAGCTTCCTCATTCGACTATTTTAGTGACGTGTTGGCCCAGCTATTTAAGGAAATCACTTGAGATTGGCTAAGCAGATGTAGGCCAATTAATTATCCGTCCGAGTTTTAGTAATTATAAACAGTGATCATATGCGTACAAGAGGCTATGTACGTTTACATACATTGTACCTGCAAGCCAAAAATTGGGCTAACGTGCATCTCCTAGTGTCTTCAATTTGCTCCAACTCAATATTATCAACGTTTTTGTAGACTTACTACACCGAAAACATGTTTATGCCTTTTTTCAAGACGTTCCCGGGTGTTTTGCATGTTTAACATAGAAAACAGAGGCTTTCTGCTCTGCTGCATTCAATTTTTGTATTGAAATTTGGTCTCAGATAGCCTAGACATCCGAACCGATCCGATCCGATCTGGCGGGGGACATACGATGTACAGCCCTACGATCAGACCTGCACGGTCCATTTCGTTACCCCTGATATCGTCATCTCGGACGTTTGCCCTTCTTTCACTGCCAAGCCACTCAAGCCATGCTGTTGGGCGCCAGATACTAAGAGAGTGCCTGGCGTGGTGACGTCATGGTTCCGACAGCTCCCAACGGCCGCCCGGCCAAGTGGCCAAACCGGTATTGGCCTTAGTTATTGCTGGTTTCTCAGACGGTTCCTGACGTCATTGATCTTCCCTCCAACGCGGCATGCTTTTTGGAGCGGCTTTCGGTGCAACGGCAGATCCAGTTGGTTCCCATTTTACCTACTCACTGTAACCAGTTTTCGGTGGCCTGGGTGGAGCGTTGTGCCGACGGCCAACTCTTTGCGGCAAGAAACTTGCCCCGCCGAGTGGAAGAGCGCACGACGTCGCGCACAGTGGCCATGTGGCCTAAACCACTACACCAACTGTGCCGGCAGCCTAGACATCTTTCGAAGCCTTCGCTAATAAGGCCTGGTCATCATTAGTTGTTAAAAATAGTTTCCATGGCCTAAAAACGCAAGCGCGCGGTCCCAAAATCCTTAGTTCATGAACTAAAAGTTGAGCTTAGTTCAACTCGCCTTAATTCTTAGTTCACGCTTAGTTCTTATAGTTCACAAGTGTGAACGCCTGAACTAGGAAGTAAGGCCATTAGGTCTTAGTTGTTCTTACAGTAGTTCACGGCAGTGTGAACCGGCCCTAACAGGGGGGGGTCTGGGGGAGTCTGCCCACACCGGACTTTTCCAAAATATGATGGGCGCCACTTCGTCAAGCGCTTATAACTTTTGAAGCAAAAGGGGCAGAGGAATGGGCCTCCCAGCATTCGACGTGGTTTGTGGCGAGCTTTCAAACACAATAACTACAGTCTTTCTACGTCTATTGGTTGGCGCGAAATTCAAATTTTACTGATTACCAAAATTTGCGCCGATGCAACACCTGACAAACGTGCGCACCGTTCTGGCGCCCTTCAAGCTAGAGGGCCAGCTAATGGCGCGGTGCGCAGATAATTGCATGGGCAATCCAGCCGTGCAAGCCGCATTGTTCTCCGGGCTCATACGCCAGAACGGCGACCATTCAAAAATTGGGTCGAAAATGGTGCATTTTCTGACTGATTTTTCGACAGATTTTGACGGCTGTCGCCTATATGCTTGCTCTAATCGCGGCGGCTCACCCACCAAACGATAGCTAACAATCTCAGGATTCAAAAACTGTTCTCACACTTCCGTTTCGTACCTGTTTTATGCTTCTTTTTGCCCAGCAACTGTGCATTGGTCAGCAATCCTCAATTATAGCTCCAGAAAAACATGCAAATTTCTGAGAACTCAGAATGAAATTTCAACATGTCTTGAATACGATTTGTAGAGCGGACTGAGAGCTTTCGATCGGTATAGTGCATGAACTCCCAGCATAAAATTTTCTTCTGAGGTCTTTTGTATTTTTGGAATTTGTCTGGTTTTTATCATTGATTTTACGGGGTATTCGGCACATAACTCTTTTATATGAGCACGTAGGGCAATGGGTGTGCCACCATACAATGGCCCACGTCCGTGCGCATTCGGCGGTGTGCAACAAGATAGGCTGCGGTCACTGTGTGGGGTGCACCCAGCCGAAATGTTCCGGCCGTTTGTGACGCAGCCGACGGGAGTGTGCCACGGCAGGGCAGCCGACGTGTATGTAGAGCAGGTTTTACTGGCGAACAGGCTGAGCAGAGCCGTACCAATTCTCTCACATCACTACCAAATTGTTAGCAAGAACGAGCAAAAGTAACCAGTTACGAACCAACTCTCAATTGCTTACAATATGCAAATTCTAGCCTAGCGCGCTCAATTTAAAACATGAATCACAATCAACTGCGCACTTGCGCAGGACATCCTCCGGCGACAAAAGGTTCAAACAGTCTCTTCTTGCTGATGCCTCTACTTGGTAGCCGGACTGGAATGGATAGCACGCGCACGTCGGCCGGCCCGTCTGCGTAGGTTACGAACACGATTCTTGTGCTGCCGTTTCCAATCGGTGGCTGTCCCATCGCCCGATGAGCGGCTGCTGCGGTCTACCGTGTACTCGCGTCTGACAACAGTGATTGTTTCAGTAATCAGACCAGCAGCGGGGCGAGGAATGGCCTCCTCGATTGGACCCGCTCGGCGCTTCTGACTGTCAGCCGGGGGTCTTGAACGAGGTGCCGGTTGAGAGCGGGGAGCCGGTTGAGCCCAGAACGCCGGACGAGGATAAAGAGCACGCGAAGCCGCACGGACAGCGAATTGTGGTGCTGGACGACCACCAAGACGAGCGTGCACTGGATTGCGGTAGACTAACGGAGGTGGCGGTAGCACGCGACGCCCCGTAGACGAATTAAATCGAGGCATCTGAAATTAGCACACTGTTATCTCCTTTAAAACCAAGAACACACTCACACACACATTCACACCAATCCCCCATCAAGGGGCTCTGTTTACTCAGGAACTTCGACCGGTACTAGATGCTTTACAGCTCTGCAAATCTCAGTACCACTAGCTAACTTGCAAACAGCAGAGCGGGCAACACCGTCTAACCCCGTTATGATCTTCTCAATTTTGGCAAGCTTCCAATACGCACGCGGGGTGGGGTGAGCCTCTTTGATCAGCACCACAGAGCCCACCTGAGGTAGCAGGGGCCAGGCAGATCTGTCAGACTTAGACAGCCTAGCCTGTGCGTTCGCATGCGCCTCTCTCAAATTCTGCAAATACTCAGCACTCCACTGCGCCCAGAAAACATTGCTCAATTTTTTGCCTTCCTTCCAAAAGTTGACGACTTGCTGTTGCGTTTGATTAGCAACAGAGGGGGGCACCCAATCTGGGTCATCACCCTGCCCCTCCCGGGGGGGAAAAGCAGGCAGAGCAAGGTTCGGGTTGACTTGCAACAAATTCGCAGGAGTGAGTACTGTAGAAGGATCGTTCGAAACTACCGTAAGAGGGCGCGAATTTACGATAGCCTCAACTTCACATAACAGAGTTTGAAGCGTGTGGACGGGCAAGATTCTACGACACAGAAGTGGTCTTAAAACACGTTTGACCGTTTGAACAAGACGTTCATAAAACCCGCCCATCCACGGCGCTAGCGCAGTTATAAAGCACCAACGGATGCGTTTTCTCACAAGAAATTGACCGAAATCAGAATTTTGAAGGTCCTCAGCCGAAAACAGGAATTTGAGTGCACGATCAGCTAACTTGAATTGAGCCCCGTTGTCGGATACAATAGTTTGAGGTGTGCCACGCCTCGCACAAAATCTGGTAAAGGCAGCTACAAACTCGGCACAGGAAGCATCAAGGACCAATTCCAAGTGAACGGCACGCGAAACAGCACAGGTGAACAAAGCAATCCAAACTTTTTTAGTAAGATCGCCTGTTTTAGCACTGAGAGGACCAAAATAGTCCACGCCAGTGTGAGTGAATGGCATAGACCTCTGAACTCGGAAGTCTGGCAGAGGAGGCTGATCTGGCGTTTTGTACGGCTGTCCACGAAATCGGCGGCAAACAGGACAGCGCCTCAAAACACCCAAAACCTCAGCCCGCCCTTTAGGGAGCCAGAACCTATAGCGCAAATGAGCCAAAATGTATTGAGTGCCGGTGTGACCAAGGGTTTGGTGCAGATCAAAAATGAGCAAAGCAGTTAATCTGACCGAATCCCCTTGCGTTTTGAGCAAACTAGGCCGAGGTAGTAAAATTGGATTTTTGGCAGAAAGCGGCAAATTTGAATTTTGAAGTCGACCTCCACAACGAACAACACCATTTGGGTCTAAGAAAAGATCAAGCTGCTTAACCAGAGGGGTCCGTTTTCGTCCAGACTTCAGATCTTCCAACTCTTGGGTAAAATTGCATTTCTGCACGTACACAAACCACAGGTTTTCAGCCTTTTCCAAATGTTCCAGAGGAACTGCTGGAACTTCAGAAACCGGTTTAAGAAAACGTTGTTGCAGAGTGGCAACCTTGGATCGCGTACGAGCAGAAATCGGACCTGACCTCTCTAAGGGCAACCTTTTCCAGGCTGCAACCGCTTGAAGTACTCTAGCAGTGACTCTAAACAAACGCTGCAAGGTAGAAAAATTTTTGATTTTGAGCTCAAACGGTGAGTCGATCGAAACTTGTTTGTGGTTGGTCACAAAAAGCACGTTTTCTTCTGTGGTCACTGTAATCTCAGTATCACGCACAAAACGTTTCTGCTCAGGCCAGTTTGGCGGAGATTGCACTAACCACGGCGGACCATGCCACCAGACCAAATTTTGCGCGAGTGGCGGATAATTTTCGGGTTTCGTCGGGATATCAGCTGGATTCTCCTTACCCGAAATATGGCAAAACTGAGGTTTGGGCAATTCGCAGATTTCCTTAACCCGATTTCTCGTCCAAACGGGAAGTACTTTCTGGGAATGGAGCCAATCTAGCACGCACTGAGAGTCAGACCACAAAAACAGCGTCTCGATTTTGAGTGGTATTTGCCTTTGAACGTATTTGAGCGCTCTTGCCCCCAGCAACGCTCCTAGAAGCTCCAAACGCGGCAGAGACAGAATCTTCGAACCAACTCTTTTGCTGGGTTTGCTGACAGAGTCTACTGGGGCAAGACGATTCTTGGCGAAAAGCAGAAAAGTGAAGGTTTTGTGCTCTTTCCCGACTCTCAGATACACACATGTGGCATACGAACGCTCAGACGCGTCACAAAACGCATGTAATTGCAATTGGTCTGATGGCAACAGGGGCCCTATGACACGTGGCACTTTCACTTGGTCAACCGAAAGCAACAATTGAAACAATTTTGGCCATTGCTCGGCTAGTTCAGGTGGTAGAGGGGCGTCCCATTCAAGCTGTCTGGACCAGAGAGACTGCAAGAAACACTTGATGGGCGCAACTATGGGACAACACCACCCCATGGGATCAAAAACTTTGAAAAGCTGAGAAAGAACAAAACGCTTCGAAAGCACGGGGGGTTGTTGCACAAGGTTTGGCTTGGCCAAAGAGAACTCATCCTTTTCAGTGTCCCAACAGAGGCCCAACACTTTTTGCACCTTCCCTTTGGCCCGATCAGAGTACGGAATTTTGCCCAAAAGCTCAGCCGAATTAGACGCCCACTCCCTCAGGTTCATGCCTGCCCGTTTAAATAGCTCTTTGGCTTTTAGATAGAATTGCAGTGCTGAATCGTTGGGTAGGGAGACCAAAACATTGTCGACGTAAATGTTACGCAAAATGAGCTGACTTTCGGCACAGTTGTTCGCTGGTGACTGCAAATGGTAGCGAATGGTAGCCTCAAGCAAAAAAGGCGAACTGACTATGCCAAAAGTAACCCGACAGAAGCGAAACACTCGCAAATTAGCTGGGTTTGTTGACAGAGACTGCACATTTTTGATCCACAGCACACGTACTAAATCCCTATCCTCAGGTACGACACCCACTTGCAAAAACGCCTTCTCGATGTCACTCAGCGTCGCAACCTCACCAAAACGGAAACGCAAAACAATACCAGGGATTTCTTCCAGACCCACTGGACCTCTATACAGATTGTCATTGAGGCTTTTGTTGTAAGGAGGCGATTTGCAAGAGGCGTCATAGACAATGCGCACTTTGGTGGTGGCACTGCCTTGTTTCACCACGCAGTGGTGTGGAACGTAGTGAACCAAACCTGAGGAGGGAGGGTCCAACTCAACTTCTTCAATGATTCCCAGTTTTAGGTACTGCTCAAAGGTGTCGTTGTAAATTTGCAAAAACGTCGGGTTTTTCTCAAGCTTTTTCAGCAAAATTTGAAGGCGTCGGAGGGCAGCTGGGTAGTTGGACCCGATTTCTAACTCAGACTCTTTCTTTGGGTAACCAACTTGATAACGACTCGCGTCAGGCAAAAACTGAATGGTTTTGTCAAAATTCTCCTGAACGGTGTCGTCCTCAAGTGTGGTCACCCTGTCTTTGATACCCAGAGCCTCTACCGACCATAAATTCGACAGTTGGTTCTCCAGCATACCCGTCATACAATTCAGCACATGCACACGGGACAGAGCTACACAGGCAGAGTGACCATTGGCAGTTTGGTCACTGGGGCTTTTCCCCGAAATGACCCACCCGAATTTGGTTGGCAAGAGCATCAAATCTGGATCGAGCACAATCGGGGGGTCAAATTTCCAAAAGTGCCAAATCTGGTCTAACCCGAGCAAAATGTCAATGTCAGAGCTTTCAGTTGTGCCCGGCAAAGTATCGGCCAGGGGTACCTTGCGTAAGTCAGGGTACCGGGACAGATCGAACGGGTGGCGCTTCACTGGCTCCGAAATGGCCTCAGCCAGTGTGGCAGTCAGAACTGAGTAGGAGCCATCTTTGAGTTTCACTGTAAATTTGACAACTGGTGATTTCACCACCTTACTGGTTTTGCTTCCAAACGTACTAAGCGAAAAATAGCGAGTTGAAATTGGCTCCAAACCCAGCTTTTTACTCACTGAAGTGGACACAAACGTACTCTGACATGCCGAGTCTAACACGATGCGTACCTTCACCGTTCTATCTGTCTCCTCATTGCGTGCGGTTGTTTTCACCATCAAAAGCATTTCGCCTGAATTTTGCACGCACTGCATAACATGGCTGGACATGGACAAATCGGGGGTGTCAGTGTTCTCCAGGTTCGAATCAGCTGGCTCAGTTGAGCTGACCAACACCCGATTCGTCCGATTGCCCGCCTTTTGTGAGCTAACGGTTTTCTGTTTTTGACCAAAATTGACTTTCTGTTCTCTGGACCAATTTTGAGGAAAACCGAATTTGGAGAAACACAAGGCAGTGTTGTGCGTCCCTTTACAAAAGTAGCACTTCAAATGGGCACGGCAGTTGGATCGAAAGTGACCCGACCGAAAACAATGCGAACACAACCTTTTCTCGAACAGAAATTCCAACCGTTGCTGCGTGGTGGCCTTTGATTTACACTCCGAGCTCCTATGCCCACCTTGGCAAAAGACACACTTGGGACTGAAGTTCACAGTAGGTCGGTTGGGTTTGACCAAAAGTGCGTGAGCAGACTGAACGTTCGAGTTTTGGTGGTCTGAATTTGACTGAACGGAAAACATTGGAGGCATAGAATCTGACTCTGACAAACCTCCCACCGAAGACACAACCCGAATTTTTCCGAGCTCAAATTGCAGAAGCTCTCGGAGAATAGCCAGGTGACTTTTAGGCCCACCAGTCTGACGCAGCTCATTTTTTAATACGTTTTCGGCAAAACGGTTGGCCAGTCTGGGTGGTAACTTTTTGACTAAGGAATCTGCCAAGAACTGCTCAGTATCTAACGAACGCCCCAGACTTTCTAACGCTCGTAGATTTCGCTCGACTGCACACAAAAAACTTTGAATGGATGGGAAAGAATCCGAAACAGTCGGCAAAGACGCGAGCTCGTTATAGTGCAGCGAAATTAGAGCGCCGCTATGATCGTAAAATTGTTTGAGGGTAGCAACTGCATTGTCGTAGCCATCGCCGGTCAAGTGAATATTTGCGATCAGGTCAGCAGCCTCCCCCTGTACCAAACTTCTCAAATGAGCGAATTTTGCCACCTTAGATAATTTTGAATTTTGATGCACGGCATAATCGAACTGTTCCCAGAATTCTCGCCATTTTAGCCTTTCGCTCTTGAATGACGTCAACGTAAGCTTAGGCAGTTTTACCTCCGGCTGCTCAGAAATTCCGGAAACTAACGGAGAGATTGAGGTGGGGGTCACAGGAGGGGCGGCTAACCTTTGACTGACCTCGTCACGCAAAGCCTGACTCTGCTGCTGCATTTGCGTTGCAAAAACTTGCTGCTGATTTTGAAGGAACTGCATAAAATTTTGCTGAGCTTGTTGTTGGCTGGCGACCATTTGAGTGAACATTTGACTAAACTGTGTAAAAAGTGCGCCAACCTCTGACATCGTACTTGCACTAGCAGTAGCAGCAGCAGCAGCAGCAGAGGGCTGAGGTGCGGGTTCACCTCTAGACTCAGCTGGCATACGAACACTACCCATCGGAAGTTGCTCAGCGGGTTCGAACGTTTTAGGTGGCTGCTCAGAAGCCGTTTTGACACTCGGCAATGGTACGTCCGGCTGCTTCAAAATTGTGGACAGGTCTTTCTCTACAGTCTCTAATGCTTTTTCTGCGCGCTTTCGATCAGCGGCCATATCACTCAAAACTCTGTTAGGCGTGGGAATAAACTTCTGAACTTCATCTTCTAAACTCGAAAACTCGCCCACCGCCTGCTTTAAAAAGAGAAAAGACTGAGAAAGACCCGTCAACTCTGACTCGGAAAATTCAACACTATTGCCCGCCTCTGACTGGACTGACTGCTCAATTTGGGCTTTTTCTATAGTACTAGCTGCACGATCAACACTCACTCTCCATGCTGACAGTTTGGTGGTTACGTCTTGAGCGGTTTGCCTCGTCGGTCGCGAATTTGAATCAACTCCTGCCATGCTTGGCGCATCGGCGAACCAGACTGGCAAACCACTAAAGAACGCACTTGCTACCTTCACAGACTGACGATCGTCCGTAGCTTGCACCGGAGAGCCGAGCAGATCGCTTGTCCGAGCAGCGAGTTCCGGGCTCTGAACCGCGAACACCGTCGACCGAGTTGAGAGCAGCACCGGCCAGTCGTTCGGCACAGCGTCGGGCCGTTCTTTGTCGCAGATTCGTTGGGCACCAGATGACGCAGCCGACGGGAGTGTGCCACGGCAGGGCAGCCGACGTGTATGTAGAGCAGGTTTTACTGGCGAACAGGCTGAGCAGAGCCGTACCAATTCTCTCACATCACTACCAAATTGTTAGCAAGAACGAGCAAAAGTAACCAGTTACGAACCAACTCTCAATTGCTTACAATATGCAAATTCTAGCCTAGCGCGCTCAATTTAAAACATGAATCACAATCAACTGCGCACTTGCGCAGGACAGTTTGGCTTTTTCAACTACTTCTTGGCAGTTTTTCTGGTAGGCTGAACTAATGATTGAACACTGCACGTCGATTTATCCGTAGAATGATTGGTTGGATGCTAACGATTCCGAAAATGTGACTATCGTTCCGTTTCGTAGCTGTTTCACGCACTTGTACCCTGATATGCTGCCCTGGCCTAAAAACAGTCACCACAAAGACTGCAGAAATGCGCGAATTTCGGAGAAATGAGGACGAAATTTCAACATGCCTTGAATACGATTTGTAGAGCGGACTGAGAGCTTTCGATCGGTATAGAGCATGACCTCCCAGCATAAAATTTTCTTCTCAGGTCTTTTGCATTTTTGGATTTTGTCCGCTTTTATCATAGATTTTACTGGTTTTTTGGCACATAACTCTTTTGTATGAGCACTTAGGACAATGAGTGTGCCACCAAACGATGGCCCACGTCCTTGCGCATTCGGCGGTCTGCAAGACGACAGGCTGCGATCACTGCGTGGGGGTGCGCCTAACCGAAATGCTCCGCCGGTCAGGATTTTTCGACTACTTCTTGGCAGTTTTTCTGATAATCTGAACAAATAATTGAACTGCGCGTCTATTTACCCATAGAATGATTGATTGGATGCTAAGGATTCCGAAAATGTGATTATCGTTCCGTTTCATAGCTGTTTCACGCACTTTTCTCTCGATATGCTGCCATGGTCTCAAAATAATCACCGCGAACACTGTGGAAATGCGCGAATTTCGGAGAACTGAATAGAAAATTTGAAAATGTGACCAATAGGAAGTGTAATTATTGCAGAGTCCTTCCGAATTGTGCATTGCATGGCCGTCAGGCGCAGTGGGAAGCGCAAAAATTTCGGTCTTTTTATTCTTCTAAACCCAGTTTTTCACGCCAATAATTCTCTAGATTTTTTTAATTATACTGTCTGTAACTCTTTCTTATCTGCTCCTGTAGGAGTGAAAGTGCTACTAAGCGATGTTCCACACCTGTGCATGGTCTGGGCTGTGTGTGCCGTGTGGCAGGCTTCAGTTGTTGTTTAGACGCAGGCTTCGCTTGATTTTGAAAAATTGCCAAATTTGCCTGCAAACACAGTGGAAATCAGGGCTGTTGGGTCGGTTTTTTTCCTCGGTTTTTTTCGTTTTTTTCCGGAAAAAAACCGGTTTTTTTCCTAGGGGCTCGGAAAAAAACTAAAATGCGGAAAAAAACTCAAGTAAGTTTTTGAAGGAAATAGGCACAATAACTGGTTAATTTCGCTCCCAATGCTTTGAATTTACCTTATTAGAAGCCTTACAAGCATTTCCATGGCATAACTTAGCTGTTTTTCGCAAAAAATATTGGTACCATTTTCAGGCAACTTTTATTATTGTATTTTTGGTGTTTAAAAATCAAATTACTACTCTAAAACATGAAATTAGTGCATTTTGTAATAAGACTCACGCTATTTCGTTGAATTCTACAATAAAAATCGATTGTTAAAAATTTTTTTCTGTCATCTCGGAAAATAACTTTTGGAAAAAAACCGGAAAAAAACAGGAAAAAAACCGGAAAAAAACCGGCTTGAGTTTTTTTCCGGAAAACAAACAGCCCTGGTGGAAATCAAGGAAAATACTCGCGCTGCTGAGCTGGAGATCCTGAATGGGTTTACAAGGTACGTCCTACAGTATACAGACACCTTTGAATCCCTTGTCTACCAAGCATATGAAGGTAGTGTTGATTTGTTTGATAATCTGCAAATGCGTGCTATGCAAGTGAACCGTCTGCAAGCCAGTTTTCTGGATTGTCACAAACTAGCTGACAAATCCTGCAATGAATAATTGCAGACTAACACTGAAATATGCATGATACGCCTCTTCTGTTTCTGAAGCAACAAGCGGATGACATTTCAAAATTACCCACCAATCAGAAGGACTCTGCAATAATTACACTTCCTATTGGCCACATTTTCAAATTTTCTATTCAGTTCTCCAAAATTCGCGCATTTCCACAGTGTTCGCGGTGACTATTTTGAGACCATGCCAAGCCACTCTAGCCATGCTGTTGGGCGCCAGGTTACTAAGAGAGCGCCTGGCGCATTGACGTCATAGTGCTGACAGCGTCCACTGCCCGGCCGAAGAGGACTAAACCGGTCTTGTTGTGTCGTCTCAGCCAGCACTTGACGTCATTGTTCTTTCTCCAAGTTGGCATGCTGTAGGAGCGGCTTCGGTGCTATGGCAGATCCAGTTGGTTCCCATTTTACCTACTCACTGCAACCAGTTTTCGGTGGCCTGGGTGGAGCGTTGTGCCGACGACCAACTCTTTGCAGCAAGAAACTTGCCGCGCCGAGAGGATGAACCACTACAACCGCTAGGGATGCAGGGGCCGCCGTGACTCAGAGGCAGCGAGCTACCCACTGAGCCAACGACGCGTCCTAAGTGCTCATGCTCATACAAAAGAGTTATGTGCCGAAAACCCAGTAAAATCTATGATAAAAGCGGACAAAATCCAAAAATGTAAAAGACCTCAGAAGAAAATTTTATGCTGGGAGGTCATGCTCTATACCGATCGAAAGCTCTCAGTCCGCTCTACAAATCGTATTCAAGACATGTTGAAATTTCGTCCTCATTTCTCCGAAATTCGCGCATTTCTGCAGTGTTTGTGGTGACTGTTTTTAGGCCAGGGCAGCATATCAGGGTAAAAGTGCGTGAAACAGCTACGAAACGAAACGATAGTCACATTTTCGGAATCCATAGCATCCAACCAATCATTCTATGGATAAATCGACGTGCAGTGTTCAATCATTAGTTCAGCCTACCAGAAAAACTGCCAAGAAGTAGTTGAAAAAGCCAAACGGCCGGAACATTTCGGCCAGGTGCACCCCACACAGTGACCGCAGCCTATCTTGTTGCACACCGCCGAATGCGCACGGACGTGGGCCATCGTATGGTGGCACACCCATTGCCCTACGTGCTCATACAAAAGAGTTATGTGCCGAATACCCCGTAAAATCGATGATAAAAACCAGACAAATTCCAAAAATGCAAAAGACCTCAGAAGAAAATTTTATGCTGGGAGGTCATGCACTATACCGATCGAAAGCTCTCAGTCCGCTCTACAAATCGTATTCAAGACATGTTGAAATTTCATCCTCAGTTCTCAGAAATTTGCATGTTTTTCTGGAGCTATAATTGAGGGTTGCTGACCAATGCACAGTTGTTGGGCAAAAAGAGGCATAAAACAGGTACGAAACGGAAATCTGAGTACAGTTTCGGAATCCTGAGATTGTTAGCTATCGTTTGGTGGGTGAGCCGCCGCGATTAGAGGAAGTATATGGGCGACAGGTGTCAAAACCTGTCGAAAAATCAGTCAGAAAATGCACCATTTTCGACCCAATTTTTGAATGGTCGCCGTTCTGGCGTACGAGCCCGCAGAACAATGAGGCTTCCAGGGCTGGATTGCCCACGCAATTATCTGTGCAATACGCCATTAGCTGGCCCTCTAGCTTGAAGGGCGCCAGAACGGTGCGCACGTTTGTCAGATGTTGCATCGGCAATACTTTTGCTAGGCAGAAAAATTTGAATTTCGCGCCAACCAATAGACATAAAAAGGCTGGAGTTATTGTGTTTGAAAGCTCGCCGCAAACCACGTCGAATGCTGGGAGGCCCATTCCTGTGCCCCTTTTCCCTCAAAAGTTATAGGCGATTGACGAAGTGGCGCCCATCATATTTTGGAAAAGTCCGTCGTGCGACCCCCCCCTGGTTCTAGGTTTTAATTTGAAAATTCAGACCAACTTTTCAAAACTGGACAATATGTTCAGGTTCAGGTCTACTGATATTAACAAAAACTGTAGTAATTTTGCACTGTTTGCAACTTTTCTGAACCCTATATACAGTATAAGCGTGTCCACTAGCAGTCAAAGGTCTAGATCAGAGTTTTTATCCAGCAGTACTTTCGTTTGTGACTTTTTTCAGTTTGAAAAACAGGTGCAAAAACATGAAACCATTAAATTTCTATGCAATCCAACCGAAAATTTAACGAATCTTGCCTAAATTTGCACTCAAACTTTGAACCTATTTGAGTCAGTTCAATAAACAGGACAAGTTCAAGTCCGGCTCAAATAGAATAGGTTCAGGTTCAGGTTCAAGTCCACGAATTTCAGGTTAAAAACCTATTAATAAGTCCGTGCTACCTACTCCAGATTGTAAAAGACATTTCCTATAAGAGTGGTACGGTTTTCTTCAAGATGGTGGCACACGGCCAAATCCTAGCCCATTTTTGGGTGGAAAAATCGATTCCGGATGCCAAAATAGGTGGAGAGAATGTTTTGCTTGTAATTGGGAAAAATTCAATTTTTTTTTATTTTTGCTGCATATAATGTGATACTTTCGATTCTCTGGCTAATATAGTTGTTCTAGACTATTTTGCAGTGCAGAAATCGATGCTGCATGTCAAAATTAGTTAGAGCCAATGATTCTGTTTTAATTTGTTAGTTAGTTTTTTAAAAAAACAGAGTTGACGCTCCTTCCAATAGCAAAAAAGAGCGTCTAGAAACACCGATTAGTCTTCGGTCTCAGCTTCAGAAATTCTGTTATCAGAACTTTTTTATTATTACTGTTAGTTTACTAGTGGATTTTTGTTTTATTATTTACAAAATTTACTACAAATTCAGCTCTCAAATTAATTTTTATTTTTTGTTTTACTACCAAGCAGCTGCGATTTTACTAATTTTTGTTTTACTAATAATTTTACTAGTTTTGCTGCTATTTTACTACGATTTTACTAGTCATAACGTGAAATTTTGAATCGATGATGTTAAGTTAAGATATTGTGAATAATTGATGTTGGTCCAAATATTCGCTAAATTTGATCATGATACGAAATTCTCCAGAACTTTAGACACAAAAACGTGTGAAATTCGACTGACAAAAGTGCGCCCACACATCGTTTATTGCAAAATTAATCAAGAATTTGGCTGGAATTCACCAAAGACTAGTAAAATAGAAGTAAAATTTTCATTTTACTATTGACGGCCATTGTTAATTTAGTTTAATTTTACTTTACTATTGGCTCTTAATTTTACTTTTCGTTTTTACTATTATTTTACTACCAGTAAAATACCACTAGTATTACTTATTGTTTATTTACTATACGATAATTATTTACTATTAAGTAATTTTTACTAGATAAACCATAGCATAAACTTGGGTACAATACAAATCGTTAATTTACCACAAACTTTCTTGAGTGCTAGTGGACACGCTTAGAATTAAAGCAAAAATAAGGTTTTAAACCGCATTTTTGCACTTTAGACAGGATTGTTACCCGATTTTTAGTCCTCAAAACCCTGCCTTGAGCCCAAAAAAGGTCGCTGAAACCCCATTGGGCATAGTGCTGAGACCCTTATTTTCCGATAAAAAAATTTCCCCAGCCGGAAACCTAGCTATACACAGTATGGTACCTGTACGGATATGAAAGTAAGCACAGTTTTTAAAGACTAGGATGTTAGTGCAAACCGGAAAGACCACCCAGAACTGAAAGACAGCACCGTCAACAGACAACAGAGCCTAAGAAGTCTCACACTACCACCTGTGCAGCGAGTAACAGGCAGGCCTGGCGCTACAAGGTGCGGGCGACGAATGGGAGCAGGTGGTGCGCCCTGGGGTCTGTAGTCATGGGTACTGTTGTTTGGGTATGGGATGTCAAACGTATTTGAGATTATTTAGGTGCTCTGGCGTCGTTGGGCGTCGTTCATTACGGTAGTGTGCGTGTTTGGGCGGTCTGTCCGCCTCTTTTTGACTAACTTGCGATGAATTGAGTTAAGTTTTGTGTTCTGATAAAAGAGACCTGTTAGTAGGTAGAGGCTTTGGTGTGTTAGAGAAAGGAAACTGCCGTCACGTCACGCAAACACAACGCTCTGGGCAGTATTTTTATTCTACATGGTGTCGTGCACACAGGACCTGTAGATAGATGGCATCTAAATTCCTCAAGCCGAAAGCACCCAACAAACCCAAGAATACTCAGACTTCCGCCAAAGTCGCTACCACCAGGTGAGGGAGTATAGAAATTGGTTGGTCTGGCTAGCTAAAAACAAAAAATTGCTTAAAATATATAATGCCGGTTTTTAAAGACGAACAGCCGGCAGAGTCAGCCTATAGAACTAGAAGCGCTAGCTTAAGCGACAGAAAAAGTTATTTGGTCGAGCAAATCGAGTCGTTTACAACGACTACAGCTAATTTGTCGGACACTGCTAGGGACCTTGTTAGTCAAGTTGCCAACGACTCCAGTTTGTTGGAACAGCCAGATTTTGTGAAACAGTGTCTCGATGTTAGGTTACACGTGAGGAACGTTGAAATTGGGCTGAAAAAAAACAGTTAAAGAATTTATGTCTTTGCCTTCTTGTGACGAATCAGAAAAAAACGCACTTAACTCTAAACAATCTAAACTTGTAAGGCAACTATTTGACGTAGACAGAGAACTAGAGCCCTTCAAACGTCCTCCTAAATTGACCACTCCCTTAGACGCCGACCAGGCGGGAGGTG